>CAUYLG010023746.1:7500-23497 GCA_963573385.1 Cacajao melanocephalus | reverse complement strand
TGTTGCAGGCATCCTATTACACTAATAACAACGTTTAAAAGTCATCCCAAAGCCTAAAACACCACCATACACATAACATACTGGTCCTTTACTCCAGTGAAGCTTAAACTCAGACCCAAACTCAGACCATTTCCCCGTCCTGGCACACTGAAATATACGAGGGGAAAGCCAAGAAATAGATATGTTAAATCAGAGTAGAGTCAAACTCTTGTTTGCCCGCAAATGTCACCGTCCCAGTAAGTCTGCAAATTCTCACTAGCGCTGGAGTACAAAGAGGCCTGACCACGGAAACACCTGTCCTAGCACCAGGAAGACACTGGGAAACGCAAGTCCCCTCAGTCCGCGCCGGCCCCAAAGCTTCGGCTGCAGTGATGGGGGGACAAGAGGTGGCCGCTGGCCTCGCGGGCGCGGCGAACAGGATCCCACACCCACGGCCCGCCACCCGAGAACCAGGAAACCTGTCAGGCTGGCCGGGACCCGCCCTCCTCAGACCCCCGCGCTCCAGCCCAGCGCAGCCCCCGCCCGCCTGACCGCACCCCGACCGCCCCGGCCTCCCGGCTGCACTCTAGCACCTCATCCCGCCCTGGCGGCCTCGCGGCCCCGCCACCTCCGCCGCGCGGCCTGGATTCGGGCCGCCCCTGGGCAGGAGCACCAAGCCGCGGACCCCCGCCTGGCCCCGACCCTGTCCCTTCCCCCGCGGCCTGGTCCTCGCCGGCCCAGGCCAGAGCTCCCGCTGCGCGCTCCCCTCCCCCAGCCTCCGCCCTCGCCCCGCGCGGCCGCTCCCGGCCCACTCCCCAACGGCTACCTGGAGGCAAGGGCGGCGAAGCACTTCACCCAGGGCCGCAGGTCGCAGAAGGCCCGGTGCTCGGGGTCCCGCTCCTTCTCCCGCTCCACGTGGTAGGCGCAGATGGAGAGCAGGATCCCGGCGGCGCACACTGGTACCGGGCCACCTGCTCCAACCGCAGCACCAACACTCTTAGGAAGACTGGCGCCGCCATCCTGCCCCTCTGCCGCCGCCCCCACCTCAGCTGCTGCCGCGACGGGCCCGAACCAGCCTCCGCGCCCCATTGGCTCGGTCGCTTGCGTGAAGGGCGGGGCCCGGGTGAGGGGCGGGGCCCGGGTGAGGGGCGGGGCCCGGGTGAGGGGCGGGGCCCGGGGTGAGGGGCGGGGCCCGGGTGAGGGGCGGGGCCCGGGTGAGGGGCGGGCCCGGGCGGGAGGGAGTTACGAGAGCCTTTGCCAGGAACACGTAGCATGGATCCCACTGTGGATGGCTGGGTGAGCCCTCGGCCCCTCCCTCTGGGATGGCAACCAGTTGCCATCCTTTTTCCCTTTTTCGTCATTATCACTTGATATTTCTGACACAATCCAAATCACCCCTGGCCGATGCTTGGGGCACCTGAGCCACCCGAGCCACCCTCCTATGACCTGATCTTCCCACGGCCACCTCCAGGCACTTTGTGTTCAACCTGTGCAAAACTTTTTTTAATGTGCAAAACCATGTTTTAAAATAAAAAACTATTTTTAAAAAATGATTTATGGGCCGGGCGCTGTGGCTCGCGCCTGAAATCCCAACACTTTGGGAGGCTGAGGAAGGCAGATCACTTGCGGTCAGTAGTTCGAGACCAGGCTGGCCAACATGGTGAAACCCCGTCTCTACTGAAAATACAAAGATTAGCTGGGCATGGTGGTGGGTGCCTGTAATCCCAGCTACTCAGAAGGCTGAGGTGGGAGAATCACTTAAACCTGAGAGATGAAGGCTGCAGTGAGCCAAGATTGTGCCGTTGCACTCCAGCCTTGGTGACAGAGTGAGACTCAAACTCGAGAAAAAAAAAAAAAAAAAGGCAGGGCTTGGTGGCTCATGCCTGTAATCCCAGCACTTTGGGAGGCCGAGGCAGGCAGAACACCTGAGGTCAGGAGTTCAAGACCAACCTGATCAACATGGAGAAACCCTGTCTCTACTAAAAATACAAAATTAGCCAGGCCCGTGGTGGCACATGGCTGTAATCCCAGCTACTCGGGAGGCTGAGGCAGGAGAATCGCTTGAACCCGGTGGGTGGAGGTTGCAGTGAGTTTGAGATCATGCCATTGCACTCCAGCCTGGGCAACGAGTGAAACTCCATCTCAAAAAAGAAAAAGTGTTTGATAAATGTATTTATTCAATGTCTATTTATTGATAGTTTGATAGTTTTCTGGAGCTTTCCTTAATGAACCAAACAGTTTATTCCATGATGCAATGAATGAAAGGACCTCTCAGCTTGAGGCATCTGAGTGCCCTACTGAGGGCAGGGACCTCCCAGACCTCCCTGCTTGCATGAAGCGCAGTCTGAGCTGGGAGGAGACCCTAGAGAGATGTCCTAGTGAGAGTGAATCCCTGGAGACTGTTTCCTCTTCTTACCCACCCCATGATCCCAAAGCACACCCACCTCCAAAAGAACAGGTCACATGTGGCAAAGAGGAGAAACAAAATAATTAGCATCGTCTTCCTTAACAAGGAGCTATGGAGATGAAGTCTCCTAAAGTCTCCAGAATACAAATACCTTGCTGTGCCCCTGGCCCCCCACTCACCTTCCTAGTCTTGTGGGAACCCACATATGAGTCCTTCCCATAGACATCAGGCTCACTCCAGCGATCACAGGGGAGTAGCCTCTCATGCCCTTCCTGGGGGTTTACTGCTGACCTCGGGATCCTCTAGCAGTTAGTGGAGAAGGCGGCTTCCTGAGACCCTCCCCTTTGTGATGCCATCCTGGTGAGCAAATGAGGGATGGGGAAGGGATTGAGCTGGGGGTAGGGGTGGAGGGGTGGAGGAGAGGAATCTGTCTCCTTCTTGGATGCCGAAAGAGAGAGACGAGACTGAGACCAATTCTAGACTCTGAGTGGACAAAGCACGCAGAGGGCAGACCCTCTGTGGCAGGACATGTGGAGGAAAAGTACTGAGGGTCTCCAGTTGCAAGATATTTGCACAGATAGGAGAGGTCTTGAAAAACAGGTTTCTCCAATGCAGCAGCTCCCCAGCTGTGGTCCCTGGCCTAGAAGCACCAGCATCCTCTGGGAACTGTCTAGAAGTGACCTTGGGGTCATTCATATCCTTTCTTGTACAGACCTATCTATATGCTGGTTCTTACACCAGACACTTCAGAGAAACGGCTTAGCTTTTTGTGTGTGATGGGTTTGGAGGGAGTTTTTTGTTTTTTGCTTTCGTTTTTGAGACAGGGTCTTGCTCTGTTGCCCAGCCTAAAGTGCAGTGGCATGATCATAGTTCATTGGAGCCTCGACCTCCCAAGCTCAAGTGATCCTCCCACCTCAGCCTCTCAAGTACCTGGGATGACAGACATACCACCATGCCTGGCTAATTTTATTTTTGTAGAGACAGGGGTCTCTCTATGTTGCCCAAGATGGCCTCCCACACCTGGGCTCAAGCGACCCTCCTGCCTTGGCCTCTCAAGTAGCTAAGAATAACAGATGTATGCCACCATGCCCAGCTAATATTTTATTTTGTAGAGATGGGGGTCTCACTATGTTGCACAGACTGGTCTGGAACTCACAGACTCGAGGGATCCTCCCACCTCAGCCTTCTGAGTAGCTGAGACTATGGGTGCATGCCACCATGCCCAGAAAATTTTGTTTTTTTGTAGACCTGGGGTGCGGTGGGGAGGGGTGGTCTCACTTTGTTGGCCAGGCTGGTCTTGAACTCTGGGTCTCAAACAATTCCCCCACTTCAGCTTCCAAAGTGCTGTGATTACAGGTGTAAGCCACCAGGCCGGCCAGCTTTTTGTGTCTCAACAAGCCCTCCAGGAGACCCTGAAGCATGTTCAAGGTTGAGAACCACTGCTCTATGCAATCCAAGTCAACAAGTGAGGACTGTTGCAAATACATTGGCAGGAAGGGAATCACAGTATTCTTTGCAACCTAGAGAAAACCAAGCATTGCATTGCAAAAACCTCAGATCCAACGCTAAAAAGCCTTGAAAAGTAACATAGGGCTTTGCTGAAGGTCTCTCGGGGTTACCAAGGAGATTATGCTGCTAACCTTCCTTAAAAACCTTTTTCATCATTTCATCGACCTCCAAGTGCCCTGCTTCTTGTGGCAGCTATTTTTATTTTTCCATCACACTTACAACACCTTGGGGTCGTTCATATCCTTTTTTGTACAGACCTATCTATAGGCTATGTTCTCCATTTACATTCTGATCCCGCTTCAGCAAGCCTTAAAGCTTGCTGAAGATTTAAGGGAGAAAAGAATTATAAATGCTCATGGCCATGCAGGGTGGGTCACACCTGTAATCCCAGCACTTTGGGAGGCTGAGGCAGGCTGATGGCTTGAGGTCAGGAGTTCAAGACCAGCCTGGCCGACATGGCAAAACCTCATCTCTATTAAAAATACAAAAATTGGCCCAGCACGGTGGCTCATGCCTGTAATCCCAGCACTTTGGGAGGCCAAGGCGGGTGGATCATGAGGTCAGGAGATCAAGACCATCCTGGCTAACACGGTGAAACTCCGTCTCTAAAATTCAAAAAATTAGCTGGGTGTGGTGGTGAGCACCTGTAGTCCCAGCTACTCAGGAGGCTGAGGCAGAAGAATCGCTTGAACCTGGGAGGGGGAGGTTGCAGTGAGCCAAGACTGCACCACTGCACTCCAGCATGGTCGACAGAGCGAGACTCCATCGCAGAAAAAAAAATTTAATCAGGCATGGTGGTGCATGCCTGTAATCCCAGCTATTCGGGTGGCTGAAACACAAGAATCACTTGAACCCAGGAGACAGAGGTTGCAGTAGGCTGAGATTGTGCCACTGTACTCTAGCCTGGGTGGCAGAGTGAGACTGTCTCAAAAAGAAACGTGTAAGTGCTTGTAATTGAATATTTTTCCCTTGCACATGTTGACAGCACAGAGTTTAGCTTCGAAATGCCTCACAAAGTGGTGAGAGTGGCCATTCGTAGTGAGGCAATGGAATATGAGAGAGTGAAAATAAATCTAAATTCAAAGGCAAGATGAGGCACTTGCAAGCCGAGTGCCCCTGGTAGCTCCTCAGCCCCAGTTTGCTCACTGTAAATTGTAGCTAACATAATCTCCCAGTCGGAGTTATGGTGAGACCTATGCATTAAGAAACTGGCTCCTGGCCAGGCGTGGTGGCTCATACCTGTAATCCCAGCACTTTGGGAGGCTGAAGCAGGTGGATCACAAGGTCAGGAGTTCGAGACCAGCCTGGCCAATATGGTGAAACCCCATCTCTACTAAAAATACAAAAATTAGCCGGGCATGGTGGTGCATGCCTGTCATCCCAGCTACTCAAGAGGCTCAGGCAGGAGAATCACTTGAACCCAGGAAGCAGAGGTTGCAATGAACCGAGATCATGCCACTGCACTCCAGCCTGGGTGCCAGAGTGAGACTCCATCTCAAAAAAAAAGAAAAGAAAAAGAAAGAAAGAAAGAAACTGGCTCCTCATCAGGGTTATGCATGTGGGGCTGGATACCTAGGTGCTAGGTTGATAGGTGCAGCAAACCACCATGGCACACATTTAACTATGTAACAAACCTGCACGTCCTGCACATGTGTCCCAGAACTTAAAATAAAATGGGCCAGGCGTGGTGGCTCATGCCTGTAATTCCAGCACTTTGGGAGGCCAAGGTGGGCAGATCATGAGGTCAAGAGATCGAGACCATCCTGGCCAACGTAGTGAAACCCCGTCTCTACTAAAAATACAAAACTTAGCTGGGCGTGGTGGTGCATGCCTGTAATCCTAGCTACTTGGGAGGCTGAGGCAGGAGAATAGCTTGAACCAGAGAGTCAGATGTTGCAGTGAGCCGAGATCACACCACTGCACTCCATCTCAAAAAGAAAAAAAAAAATAAGAAAAGACAGTGAAAAATCACAAAAATGCCATTCAAATAAAAATAGAAACCTAGAGATAAAATGACATAAATTATATCTTCTCTCTGAAGGCACTTCTCAAATCAGGAAAATGTGAAACTCTGTTTTAACGGTTTTGTGATTGCAGGGGGAAAAAACCAAAAACTCTAAGTGCAGGAATGATAAAAAAAGGGAAAACGGGCTGGGCACAGTGGCTCACGCCTATAATCCCAGCACTTTGGGAGGCCGAGGCGGGTGGATCACGAAGTCAAGAGATTGAGACCATCCTGGTCAACATGGTGAAACCCTGTCTCTACTAAAAATACAAAAATTAGCTGGGCATGGTGGCATGCACCTGTAGTCCCAGCTACTTGGGAGACTGAGGCAGTAGAATTGCTTGAACCCAGGAGGCAGAGGTTGCGGTGAGCTGAGATCGCACCATTGCACTCCAGCCTGGGTAACAAGAGCGAAATTCCGTCTCAAAAAAAAAAAGGAAAATGGTAAGAAGCCCCTCCTCGCATATGTGGAGCCCTCAAAAGGCTACATCTCTCAGGGTGAGAGGAAAATAAAGCAAAACAGTCCACAAGTATGATTTCAGCTTAAATTTAAACCGCCTAGGGGATCTTGTCCAGCACGAGCCTAGAGTGTCATTGAGCATAAACCTCAACCAGCAGCCCTCCAAAGACTCCTCCCTAGAGAAAGCTGACTTCTTCTGGCTGGGTGCTGTGGCTTACCCCTGCGATCTGGCACTTTCAGAGGCCGAGGTGGGCTGATCACTTGAGGTCAGGAGTTCGAGACCAGCCTGGCCATCATGGTGAAACCCAGTCTCTACTAAAAATACAAAAATTAGCCGGGTTTGGTGGCAAGCACTTGTAATCCCAGCTACTTGGGAGACTGAGGCAGGAGAATCCCTTGAACCTGGGAGGCGGAGGTTGCAGTGAGCCAAGATCACGCCACTGCACTCTAGCCTGGGTGACAGAGCGAGACTCTGGAGAGAGAGAGAGAGAGAGAGAGAGAGAGCAAGCTGCCTTCTTTAAATCCTGCGAATATTATTTCAAATATGCAAATATGTCATCCAATACCAGGTAAAGATAACCAAACACTGACCCCATGACAAAAATGACAGATGTCATAATAGATACAGATACAATGATTGGACACACTGTAAGACAACCAGGCTTACTATTGTTTAATAAGCACAGCCATTTAAGAACTATGAAAACAATGAAGAACCCTAAGGTGAGAGAAAAAAAAATTGGGTGTATTAGGAGATGAGAATTGAGGTCAGGGTGGTGGGAGTGTAGTGCCACTCTGGTATTCCTCAGTGACTCAGAGCCTCAAACCTGCCCCTTAGGTGCCTCCTCAGCCCTGGTCCCTCTCCTGCTCTACCACCCGCCATGGCTCCCTATGGCCCACAGGATAAAGTCCAGACCTGGGCTCTAGGAGAACCCGCCCTCAGCACGGGGACACTGCGCTCACCCAGAGAGGCTGTCAAGGTCTTAGCTCAGAGACACCTCTTGGCCTCCTCCTAGGCAGGCCCTGGATCCCTGCAGTCCTCCAGCGCCCCCTGCTGTCTGTCCGTAGGACTCAGGCACAGAGGACAGCACAGATGTGTTCCCGGGAATCTGCAAAGGTGCGTGAGGGTCCGTCCGGGTGGCTCCGAGACCCGACAGTGGTGGGTCACTGCAGGTCCACGCTCAGGGGCTCCACCCGTAGCCAAAGTCCATCCTCCGCGCGCAGGACCAGCTCCAACTTCCTGCGGGGCTCCGCGTGGTCAGGCAGGAAGCGGAAGCGCAGCAGCGTGAGCGCCAGGACCACCTTCATCTCAGCCATGCCGAACACCTGCCCGATGCAGTTCCTGGGGTAGAGAGTGGGGACTCTGTGTCCAGGACCCCATCCCGGCCTCCCTCGTCGCGCCGGGAACCTGGCCTGGGACTCGCAACCCCACCCAGATCCGATTGAGGGCCAGAGAGAAGGATCCCGTGCCTGGGACCCCCATGTGGGCTTGCATATCCCCCGAGCTTGGCCTAGACCAGCAGAGGTAGGAGTGGAGACGTCTGAGAACACACACCCCTCTTTTTCTTGGATCTTATTCAAACCCTAGTCCCCCTGAAACACATGAACCGACAACTCAGACCTTGCCACCACCTGCGGCCCCCTTACCCCATGCCCACCTCAGAAGCCCCTTAGCCTCACCTGTTCCCTGCAGAGAAGGGAATAAAAGCCAGAGGTGACCTCTTTTGGGAGTTTTCTGGGTTGAAGCGAAAGGGGTCATAGACCTGGGGGGTGGGGCAAGTTAGGGCTGTTGGGTGGGGGTCTCTCAGGACACCCAGCCACCACCATAGAAGACAGATGTAGGTGGAGTGGGGGGGGGGTATCTGCTTCCCAGGCACAAGATCCCTCCCCAATCAGGCCCCAGGGATGGAGAAGGGGGGAGGGTTAGCACCTCAGGGTCCGGCCAGATTGAGGGGTTGTGATGGACCCCAGTGATGCTGATGGAGCAGATGTTCCCTGTTAGGGAGGAAGTGCAGTCAAGACAAGGTCCCTGCCACACAATGGGACCCCTGCCCTGTCCAAGGCCCTCCCCCACTGACCAACAGTGGGCACCTTTGGGGATGACCCGGCCATCTGGGAGCACCACATCCTGGGTGCAGCGGCGGGAGATCATGGGGACTGGGGGATGCAAACGCAGGCTCTCCTTCAGGCACATGGTCAGGAAGGGCAGCTGGGCCAGGTCGTCCCTAAGGAAACAGCCAACAATTATCCAGGGAGCAAACACATCCCTCTTGCTGCCCAGAGAGACCCTCACACCAACTTGTAACCACCCAGTGGATTCACCTTGCCCGCTGCCTGAAAAGAGCCCATTTATCAAGACAGGGGGTTCTTTTCAGGAAAGGGCTATCATAAGTTTTGTTTCAGAGTCAAACCAGGAACTGAATTCCTTCCCAAAGTTAATTCAGCTTACGCCTGGGAATGAACAAGGACAGCTTAAAGGTTAGAAGCAAGATAAGAGTCCACTGGGCATGGTGGCTCATGCCTGTAATCCCAAGACTGGGAGGCCGAGGCAGGCAGATTGCTTGCCCAGGAGTTTAAAACCAGCCTGGGCAAAATAGTGAGACCTTGCCTCTACTAAAAATACAAAAAATTAGCTGGGCGTGGTGGCACACACCTGTAGTCCCAGCTACACAGGAGGCTGAGACAGGGGAATTGCTTGAATCTGGGAGATGGAGGTTGCAGTGAGCCGAGATCATGCCACTGCACTCCAGCCTGGCAAAAGAGCAAGACTCCATCTCAAAAAAAAAAAAAAAGTTAAAAGAAGATAACAGAATAGACATTTTTGTGACTTAGGAGTAAGAATTCTTAAAACCTCGAAAGCACAAAGTGGAAGATCAAAAAGGAAAAGGATAAATATACATGAAAATTAAGGGTTTTGTGTGATAAAGAATACCATGGACCAAATGAACATTCAGATTCAAAGATGTATACAATATCTAGAATACAAGGAATTCCTGCAAAATAACAAGAGAATGAACAGGTGATCCAAGAGAAAAGTAGACAAAGAATATGATCTAAGAAGTCATGGATGCTCAAATACACGGATTTAATCCATTTTTGCCTGAGGTTGCAATTTTTGAATTTTGAAAATCAGACCTTGGCAATGACCTGGAGCAGTAGGATATGAATAATTTCTACATGCTTAGCATTCCAATAATGGAACACTAGGCATAAATGGGACAATAAGAAGAGGTGCTCAGGCTAGGCACAGTGTAATCCCAGCACTTCGGTAGGGCAAGGCAGGCAGATCACCTGAGATTGGGAGTTTGAGACCAGCCTGGCCAACATAGTGAAACCCTGTCTCTACTAAACATAGAAAAAAATTGCCAGGTGTGGTGGCTCACGCCTGTAATCCCACCACTTTGGGAGGCCAAGCCGGCTGGATCACGAGGTCAGGAGTTTGAGACCAGCCTGGTCAATACGGTGAAATCCCGTCTCACTAAAAATATAAAATATTAGGCAGGTGTCTGCAATCCCAGCTACTGGGGAGGCTGAGGAAGGAGAATTGCTTGAACCCAGGAAGCAAAGGTAGCAGTGAGCTGAGATGATGCCACTGCACTCCAGCCTGGGAAGCAGAGCAAGACTCCATCTCAAAAAAAAAAAAAAAAAAAAAAGCAATGAACGAAATATACTTAGAACCATAGATGGCTAAGAAACTCATAGTGCTACATTTCTGAAAAACATAAAACCAGCACAAAATATTTAGAATTTTAAAATACATCCAACCCCAACAACAAATTTTACAAGTAAAAGAATCTGTCTCTCTGGAATCATATTGATGGGGGGGGGGCTACACATTGTAGAATCAGGATAAAGGAGAAGAAATAAGTATTGAATGGAAAAATGATGAGAACCGGCCTTGAATTGAGAAGCGTACTTAACAAAACCATTGGCACTTGAGATCCAAAAAAATAATTAATTAAGAATTTCCAGGGTAGTTTTCAAACTAGCCAACCTGATCACAGAGCTTACATGGAAAAAATAGAACTCAAGAAAAAATTGCAAGGCCAGGCGACTGTCATCCCAGCTACTCAGGAGGCTGAGGCAGGAGAATAGTTTGAACCCAGGAGGTGGAGGTTGCAGTGAGCTGAGATCGCACCACTGCATTCTTGCCTGTAATTCCAGCACTTTGGGAGGCTGAGACTGGTGGATCACTTGAAGTCAGTCATTTAAGACCAGCCTAGCCAACATGATAAAACCTCGTCTCTACTAAAAATACAAAAATTAGCTGGGCATGGTGGAGCGTGCCTTTAATCCCAGCTACTCAGGTGGCTGAGGCAGGAGAATCACTTGGACCCAGGAGGCGAAGATTGCACCACTGTACTCCAGCCTGGGCGATGGAGCAAGACTCTGTCTCAAAAAAATAAAAAATTATAAAGGCAAAGTAATGAGACACGATCACCTTTATCAAATATGAAAGTGTTTTTTAAAGTATAATGATGATGACATCTTGATTATTATGTATGATTATATAATTAACTGGACCAGGTGCAGCTACTCATACCTATAATCCCAGCACTTTGGGAGGCCAAGGTGGGCGAATAACTTGAGGTCAGGAATTTGAGACCAGCCTGGCCAACATGGTGAAACTCATCTCTACTAAAAATACAACAATTAGCCAGGCATGCTACTTAAGAGGCTGAGGCACGAGAATCGCTTGAACCCAGGAGGCAGAGGTTGCAGTGAGCTGAAATCACCACTGCACTCCAGCCTGGGCAACAGAGCAAGACTCCATCTCAAAAAAGAAAAAAGAAAAAATAATTAAGTGAAACAGAATACAGCCCAAGAAATAAATTCAAATATATACATAAATTTCACTTATTGCAAATCTGCTATTATTTAAAATCACGAGACAAGTATGAAATATTCATTAAATTCTGTTGGGACAACTGGGCATTTGGAGGAAAATGAATAGATTCCTACATCAATTCTCATACCAACATATATTTCATAGACATAAAAGTAATAAATATTTTAAAACTATTAAATAAATATTTTTAAAATAAACCCATTAGAGGAAAACAAACAAGAGTTTTACATTTTAATTTTAGATTATGAAAGCATTTCCCAAGCATGATTTAAAAAACAAAAACATGGCCAGGCGTGGTGGCTCACGCCTGTAATCCCAACACTTTGGGAGGCTGAGGTGGGTGGATCACCTGAGGTTAGGAGTTCAAGACCAGGCTAGCCAACATGGCGAAACCCCATCTCTACTAAAAATAAAAAAATTAGCTGGGCATAGTGGTGAGGATACAGGTGTGTATCCCAGCTACTCAGGAGGGTGAGTATTGCTTGAATCTGGGAGGCAGAGAATCTCTTGGACTCGGGAGGCAGAGGTTGCATTGAGCCAAGATCATGCCACAGCAATCCAGCCTGAGTGACAGAGCAAGACTCCGACTCAAAATAAAAATAAAAATTTAAATTTAAAAACGGCATCTAGGCCGGGCGCAGTGGCTCACACCTGTAATCCCAGCGCTTTGGGAGGCCAAGGCGGGTGGATCACAAGGCCAGGAGTTCGATACCAGCCTGGCCAAGATGTTGAAACCTCGTCTCTATTAAAAAAAAAAAATGGCATCTATAGAGGAAAGAATTTGACCACAAATGAACCAAAGCCAACAATTAATTCAAAAACAATCTGAGAAGGAACTTTGCAAAATAGAAAAAATGAACTAGTTTTCTTAATATGTAAACTGCTTATAAATCAATGAGAAAAAAAAAACTACAAAAACCCAAACTAGAAAGAACAAATTATGAAAACTCACACTTCACAGGATAAGAAATACACATGGCTGGTCAATAAGTGAAACCAATGCTCAACCTACCCATGCTTAAAGTGATGTTCATTAAAGTATTATGTTGCGTCTATCGGATTGGCAAATGTTTTAAAGTTTCATAATGCTCGCTTTAAGGGAGGATGTGAGGAAATTGGCATTCTCAAAATGTGTGTGTAGGAGTGGATTTTCCAAGCTACTGAATTGTAAATCTCAAATGGTTTTGGGTTCACCAACTGCACTTCTCGGAATTTGTCCCGCCAATCTGCTCTGCAGATATAAGCGATGCTCAGTGTACATGGGTGCCCACTCTATCATATCAGTTATAGCAAAAGCCTGGAAAGCACACAGATGTCCATCAATGGAGGAATGTTTTGATGAATTACGGTACATCCATATGCTAGAACACTATGCAGCTATCAAAACGGAGGAAACAAAGTTCTGCCACGCACTAAAGAGTTAACCAACGCAGAGATGCTAAAAGGCAATTTGGCAATATTTATTTGAATTGAGTGGGCTTAGCCAGGCGCTATGGCTTATGCCTGTAATTGCAGCACTTTGGGAGGCCGAGGCAGACAAATCCCCTGAGATCAGGAATTTGAGACCAGCCTGGTCAACATGGTAAAACCCCATCGCTACTAAAATCACAAAAAAATAGCTGGGCGTGGTGGCAGATGCCTGTAACCCCAGCTACTTGGGAGGCTGAGGCAGGAGAATTGCTTGAACCCAGGAGGTGGAGGTTGCAGTGAGCGGAGATCAAGCCACTGCACTCCAGCCTGGGCGACAGAATAAGTCTCCAAGAAAGAAAGGGGAGGGGGAGGGAGGGAGGGAGAATTTAATGGGTTTAATTGTGATAGATAATAAAGGCAAAAATCCTGCAACCTTTCCATTGCTCCAGGCTAAGTACCAGGCCCTGTTTCTGGGCTCTGGACCTATTCCCACTAGGCAGTAATAGCAGAATCAGCAATAAGACCTTCTCCGTTTCCCACCTGAAGAGCTAAACCAATGAGAGGGACTCAGGAACAGGACATGAGGACCTGCACACTTACCATTCAATCTCTTTAAGATCACGGCCTTTCAGGAGCTCTTGCACCTCTTGTCGGCACTGTTCCTGATATTCCGGGTGCCTTGCGAGGTTGTACAGGACCCAGGAGAGACCACTGGCTGTGGTGTCATGGCCTGAGAGGCAGCCAGGTAAGCTTGGGTCTCTGGGCTGCTTCAGCACCAGAGGGTGGGCAGCACCCATGCATTGAGGCCATCAGGAGGAAGCAGGGAAGGAAGATGGGATGGGGTGATCCAGGGTCCACCCATCACATCCCTGGAATGGAGAGACTCCTACCCCAAGTGACATCACACACTGGGACCCTCACCTGCAAACATGAAGGTGTCAGCCTCCGCTCTTATGTCCTCATTTGACAACTCCTTTCCATTTTCATCCTGGATACAAGACAAGACCCCTAAATTGCACCAGCGATGAAGGCACCTGAGTCTAACCTAAAACAGTCCATGAAGATCCATATTCCAGGCAAGATTCCTCCCTTATCATCACCAGACCTGCCTAGCAGGATTCTTTCCTAGTCTCCTGCCTCCTGTTTGCTCCTGCTAAGACGTCTTCTGCAGAGTCACCTCTAAAATGTATCTGGCTTGTTCATTCTTTCCTGAAGCACCTTCCATGGCTCCCCAGTGCCCTCTGGATCAAGTCCAAGTACATGGATCTGACATTTGACATCAAGATCCATTCTACTTCTGAAATTCAGATCCCAGAGCAGCCCACCTTGGCCAGCAAGAGCACATCAATGAAGTCCAAAGTCCTAGACTTGGCCTTGGCCTGCAGGAAGTCATCAACACCCTGGCTAGTGAGGGTGCGGCGATGCTCCTGGATAATGGCGTCTGTGAAGTTGTGCACTATGTCACAGGTCCTGCGGAAGCGCCGCCCACTGGGAGTGAGGAAGTACAAGAAGTCCGAGTACAGGAAGATCTGCCTGTGCCGTTTGACGATGAGCGCACTGAGCTCCAAGATGGCAGCAATATATTCACTGGGCTTCCTGCAGGGTCAGGCCAGGGCGAGGCCAGAGAGAAGAAGCAGCTTCTAAACATGCATGAAAGCCTGAGAGCACTTCCCAGCCAGAATCCCAGAACCACATTCCATGCAGAAAAATGTGCCCTGCAAGCACACTTCGCTCTCTGCCTCCCGCTCCCCGCGGGCTGCCTCCAGCCTCCCGCTCTCTGTGAGCTGCCTCCTGCCTCCGGTCCCCGGGCCACAGCTTGGGCATCATGGGCATCTCCCCCTTTCTTACTCAACATCTGCTCCTGCCTATTCTCCTTGGTTTCTCGAAAATCTGCCCCATTTCCTCCACCAAGCTCAGACCCCTTCCCCTCCATGCTCTCCCTGCTTCCTGCGTCTACATAACAGTCAATCTTCCATAGAGTCAAATGTCCAAGCTCAGCACTGACCATGACCCTCATCTTCTCAAACACCTCCCATGGCTTCCTGGGAACCTTGGGTAAAGTCCATACCCTTTTGCACGGCTTTTCAATGTCTTTAAGTTGTAGCTACTGCTAACCCTTCCAATCTCATTTCCAAGGTGTCTCCTTGATGGTTATTGCATATGATCTGCTCGTCCCAGCCTCCTTGCCTTTACCCAAACAGTTCTACCTACCTGGAGAACTGCTCTTTCTCTCTCCCCTTCCCTGTACTTCCGTGCCAAGTTCTGACCCATTTTCTCTAAGAAGGAAATTCCAGATGCCCTGATCAGTCTTGTGTCCCCAACCTACTCCCGTGGGTCCATGGCCAAGATCCCAGGTCCTGGGCAAGAACTCACTCCTGACAATGGCTGTCAAAGCTGAAGACGCATTTCTGCAGACTGTCCAAGGTCATGAGGCTGATGTGCTCAAACATGTCCAGACGGGCACTGCCCTCTGAGGCCAGGCGCTGCCACTTGGCCTAGTCAGAGAAGGGGACAGAGCCGGAACTGAGCCCTGGCTCCCCTGAGCCCCTCCCTGTCCCCAACCTCCAGGATGGACTCCCCCAAGAACCAACTCCTGGTCCTCTTCCCCAGGTACCCGTCCTCAAGGAGGATCCAGCTTGGGTGGGACAGAACCTGCTACTATTAGCACACGAAGACCCTAAGGTTGGAGATCAGGTGACCTGAGTTCAAGTTCCACCTCTGCTCCTATGCTCTATGTACCCTTCGTCAACCCACTGCCCTATTTAGGTCCCCCTGTCAAATCTTCAGTAATAGCTAAGACAATCTGCTTTGGGCTGGGCATGGTGGCTCACAGCTGTAATCCCAGCACTTTGGGAGGCTGAGGTGGGCAGATCACGAGGTCAGGAGATGGAGACCATCCTGGCCAAAATGGTAAAACCCCGTCTGTAAAATTATCCCCATTTTACAGATGACAAAACCAAGGCCTGGGGAGGAAAAGCAACGGCACCAAAGCCACCCAGCAGAGCCAGCATTTCAGACCAGATCTGTCTGAGGTCACTTCTCCTTTCCCAAGGCCCCAGCTGGGACCCGAGTTTGTGGCACTCACGTGCATGATGTTGGCGCTCTTGTTGAAAATCTTCACATAGGGCTTCAAGATGTCAAAGTGGAAGGTGGGTGTGAGTAGGCGGCGCTGGCGTCTCCAGTTATCACCACCCTTCAGCAGGAGCCCAGTCCCTAGTAGAGGCAGCCAACGGCCATGGGCAAGGGCAGCGCCTTCCCCTGGCCCCAAAAGGCTGTGCCCAGCCCCACTCCTCCAGTTACTCACCCAGCCAAGGCTTCAGGAAGCCATAGAAAGTCATATCCTTGGGTGCAACTTCAGCTGACATGAACAAGGACCAT
>CAUYLG010023746.1:0-2500 GCA_963573385.1 Cacajao melanocephalus | reverse complement strand
GGCACGATGGCTACCAGGAGTAAAAACTGCATTGCTGAAAGACCCTTTGTCTCAGTGCTGATTTTTCTTTGCGGCACCGAGCATCTATTTCCTACATCTATTTCCAATACTCCACCTCCCGGTTTCAAGCGATTCTCCTGCTTCAGCCTCCCAAGTAGCTGGGATTACAGGCGTCCACCACCATGCCCAGCTAATTTTTGTATTTTTAGTAGAGACAGGGTTTCACCATCTTGGCCAGGCTGGTCTTGAATTCCTGACCTCGTGATCCACCCACCTCGGCCTCCCAAAGTGCTGGATTACAGGAGTGAGCCACGGCGCTCAGCTGCTTCCCGAATCTTTGAGCAACCTGAAGTGAGCATCCAAGGCATTTGATGAGATTAGCCCAGAGAGAGGGGAAAGTGACTTGGCCAAGGTCACATAGCAGGAAGAGCTGGAAGAGCTCCAGCTCCATCAAAACCATTCTCCACAGCCAAGTCCTCGGGACAGAGGCGGAACTGCAGTATATAATAAAGATTCTCACTGCCTCCAGGGCTCACTGGGAACTTCCAAGACCTAAAATCTCAAAAAAATCTTTGCATGGGCTTAGGACATCTCATTCTGTGATAAGCAGTAAAATCACAGGAAGCCCCTCTCACAAGCCATAGTTCCCATCCAGAGAGGAGGGGAAAGCGGACCTCAGGTGAGGGTGGAGCTGGACACTCATGCCTTTGTTCCTGGATGACCAAGACAGGTGATGGCAAGTTCATCCAGACCCAGAACATGGCCTCCACCTCTAGGTCATCAAGCATTTACTAACTGTCTACTGTGTGCCGAGCCCTGGGGCAGATACTGTAGATAGACTGTCCGTCTTCCGCCAAAGTTATCATCTAGGGGGAAAGAAAGATGGATAAGGAACAAATAATTGGACAATTCATGGTTTAAGCATGAGGAGATCACACCACTGCACTCCAGTCTGGGTGACACAATGAGACCCTGTCTCAAAAAATTAAAAAGTAACATCTGAAATTGTCTTTATTGATTATGAGATTATGTAGATTTTCTTAAATTCTTTATCTCTGTCTCTATTTATTCAAACTGTCTAGGCAAAACTTTCGCCTGTTGGTCACTTGATAGTGTCTCTAATGGCTCTGTAAGTCCAATTTGTGTGCTTTTGTCTGTAAATTTTTTTTTTTTTTTTTTTTTTTTTTTGAGATAGATTCACACACTTGCCCAGGCTGGAGTGCAATGACGCGATCTGGGCTCACTTCAACCTCCACCTCCCAGGTTCAAGAGATTCTCCTGCCTCAGCCTCCTGAGTAACTGGGACTACAGGTGGCCGCCGCCACACCTGGCTAATTTTTGTATTTTTAGTAGAGACGGGATTTCACCATGTTGGTTAAGCTGGTCTAGAACTCCTGACCTCATGATCCCCACTTCTTGGCCTCCCAAAGTGCTGGGATTACAGGCGTGAGCCACTGCACCCAGCCTGTAATTTTTATAGTTTCCTTTTGCAAAAAAGAAAAATCTGTCCAGGGCTGAGGAGAGAGTAGATGAAAGGATTGGGCATGGCAAGAGGGAGACCAGGGAGGAGCCTGTGGGACACGTCCAGGAGAGAGGTGGCAAGGGATGGAGCCAGGAGAGGCAGGAAGACTCAGGGAAGGGACTGGCTGAGGAAAGACTGTGCAGGCAGCACCAGAAGACATGGTGAGAGACAAGATACGCAGATGAGAGAAAGAGAACATCAGGAGACCCCAAAGCATGGGGTCTGGGAATCTGATGGACTAGATCAAGATGTGGGACAGTGTAGGGAGAGGGGCCATGAGTTTAGATTCAAACTGGTTGGAAATGAACTGTTTCTGAGACCACCCCCTCCCCAAGAGGAGAGAAGAAATGACCTCCAGCTCAGGCGAGATGTGAACTTAGAGCTCTCTTCTGGAGGGAACTGATGGCCAACTTAGGAGCCGGAGCCCTGGGGAAGGAGGTGACCTCAGTAGAGGGAGAAGAGGGAGGAATGATTAGGACCATGGGGGATCTCCCCTCCACAGTGAGGAGCCAACAGCAGAGAGACAGGGGCCACAGGGAGGTCAGAGGAGACCAGGGAAGGGCAATGTCCTGGAACCAAGAAAAAAAAGGAGGTTCTCGCCAGGCGCGGTGGCTCACGCCTGTAATCCCAGCACTTTGGGAGGCCAAGGCGTATGGATCATGAGGTCAGGAGATAGAGACCTTCCTGCCAACATGGTGAAACCCTGTCTCTACTAAAAATACAAAAATTAGCTGGGCATGGTGGTGAGTGCCTGTAATCCCAGCTACTTGGGAGGCTGAGGCAGGAGAATCGCTTGAACCCAGGAGTTGGAGGTTGAAGTGAGCTGAGAGTGTGCCACTGCACTCCAGCCTGGGCAACAGAGTGAGACTCTATCTAAAAAAAAAAAAAAAAAAAAAAAAAAAAAAAAAAAAAAAAAAAAAAAAGTGGGTGGTGGGAAGGACTGTGTGTTATAAAATTAAGTTGGGGGGGGGGGGGTGG
>CAUYLG010023745.1:0-14996 GCA_963573385.1 Cacajao melanocephalus | reverse complement strand
AGTACTGATGAGCTCAAGATTGCTGAACTACATAGATCTGTGGCCCAGGGCAGGTGTCTCCTCATCTCTGCCTCTTTTCCCAATTCACTGATGTCCTTCCCATATCCACATAGACTGGGTCAGGGGCATCATCGGCTGTCATATCAGTCATGAAGTTCAGCTGGGTAGCTGGAGGTGTGTCTGTCCTGGTAGTTAATAGAGACTCCAGTTAGGTTGTTATTCAGGAGCAGGGATATAGAGCGCTCCCACTCCTGGCCATTTGAGGCCATCTTTACAGGAATCTGTGCTCTCAAAGACTGAAGATTTGAAGATTGGAAACTGCCATGGAGCCCTGCATAAGTGGAATCTGGAAGTGGGACCCCATAGGAAGAAAGGTATTTAGAGAGTACTTAGGGAAACAGAGGTACACAACTGCCAGGACTCTGTTTTTCCAACAGTCTCTCTCGTTGGATATCTGAGTGCCTATGAAGGTTTTAAGGGCTTACTAGTTTATGAAGTCCTGATAAGGTAGGATCTATAGAGTGAAAATAATTGGATTTTTATAATTGCTAATATTTTAATCTTTCTGGGAAGAGTATCCTTAATAAGAAAATACACCTTCATTATTAGACTTTTGTACATTGAGCTCTCAAACATTTCAAATATAGTAGGGGATTCTCTGTACTCTTTAGGACAAAGGAAAGCACTGGGACCTTCTGAAGTGGTCTTCATGCAGAGGAATCAAGACTGCCATTTTGAAGTAGCACACATTAGTCTTTTAACCAGAAATAGATAATGGACAAGAGACGGTGGATCCTTCTACCCTGTTTTACATCACAAGGTTCCTTCCACTTTAGGTGACAAAAGATATGTCATCCATTAATTGAATTTCATATTCTCCTTCAGGACAGATCATTTGTGAGGGTAAATTATTGTCAAGCTCTGCCAATATATTGGCTGTCACTATTTGTAATGGAGCTCAAAGTTAGTTTTCAATGAATATTTTATAGATTTAAACAGCTAGAGGCAGAAATAGGAAACCAAAATCTATTTTTAAAACAGAGGCCGTATTTTAATTGTATCAAGAAATGTTATTTAATATACAGATGGCTGACCTTTTCCCAGATTGTGTTTTTTTTTTTTTTTTGGAGGGGGAAGCTGAATATGAACTAGCAGTTAAAAAGTTTAAAAAAAAAAAATCAACTTGCTCATTCATATTGTATATTTTTGCTCTAAAGCGTTTTCCACGAACTGTGTGTGTATTCATGCCCGAAACCAGATGATGAAGGAAACTTGACTGTTACTACCAAGGTAAAGTGGCCTCTTGTAAAATTTTCTCACTGAGTCAACTTTGTCATAGTATTTACTGTTAAAATTTAGCAGTGGTTTACCTATTACTCTTTTATGATGATTATGGAAAGTTGGTCAGAGAAAACCATAGACATCTGGCTAGTTGATTAAAAGATTTTATTTTACATTGGTAACTAACAAAAGATTGACAAGAACTGTGACAGGGTGGGGGCTGAACAAAAATGAACTGGAAAATACATAGCAACAGAAAAATCACATTAGGAAATGCTTTCCCCAATAGAGAAAATATGAAATTTGGTTAAGGTTTAATTAGATAAATATTAATACTTTGACTTTTAAATCATACTACTGTGACATCTGTATTTTTGCCAGTATAAATCTTCAGTGGATCAAATTACATGTGGTAATCATGGAATCCCCCTGGCACCTTTTAGTTGAAAAACTGTACAACAAATAACATATAGCTGCTTTTCTTGGACAGTTATTATTTGGGTACTATATACTTGGTAGGAGAGATTGTTCCTCTACTTATATTACTGGTTCTGTAGTGAGACTAAAATATTAAAAATTGTAGAAAAAATAGCTCGGTGTGGTAATATACACCTATAGTCCCAGCTACTTGGGAGTTTGAGGTTGCTTGAGCCCAGGAGTTTGAGAACCACCTGGGAAGCATAATAAAATTGCACCTATTAATTTTTTTAAATTATACTAAGTTCTGGGGTACATATGCAGAACGTGCAGCTTTGTTACATAGGTATACACATGCTATAGTGATTTGCTGCATCCAACCCCCTGTCGTCTACATTAGGTATTTCTTCTAATGTTATCCCTCCCCAATCCCTCCACCCCCTGCTATCCCTCCCTTATTCCGGACAGGCCCCGATGTGTGATGTTACCCTCCCTGTGTCCCTGTGTTCTTATTGTTCAACACCCACTTATAAGTGAGGACATGCAGTGTTTGGTTTTCTATTCTTGTGTCAGTTTTCTGAGAATGATGGTTTCCAGTTCCATCCATGTCCCTGCAAAGGACATGAACCCATCCTTTTTTATGGCTGCATAGTACTCCATGGTGTATATGTGCCACATTTTCTTTATCCAGTCTATCATTGATGGGAATTTGGGTTGGTTCCAAGTCTTTGCAGTTGTAAACAGTGCTGCAGTAAACATGTGTGCATGTGTCTTTATAATAGAATGATTTATAATCCTTTGGGTATATACCTAGTAATGGGATAGGTGGGTCAAATGGTATTTCTAGTTCTGTATATCCTTGAGGAATTGCCACAGTCTTCCATAGTGGCTGAACTAAATTTACACACCTGCCAACAGTGTAAATGCATTCCTATTTCTCCACATCCTATCATCTAAAAAATAAAAATTATTTTTTTCATGATTGCCATTCTTACTGGCATGAGATGGCATCTCAATGTGATTTTGATTGGCATTTCTCTAATGACCAGTGATGATGAGCATTTTTTCATGTTTGTTGGCATCATACATGTCTTGTTTTGTAAAATTTCTGTTCAGTATCCTTCTCCCGCTTTCAAATGGGTTTGTTTTTTTCTTGTAAATCTGTTTTAGTTATTTGCAGATTCTGAATATTAGCCCTTTGTCAAATGGGTAGATTGCAAAAATTTTTTCCCATTCTGTTGATTGCCAGTTCACTCTATTTATTGTTTTTTTGCTCTACAGAAGTTCTATAGCTTAATTAGATCCCATTTGTCTATCTGGGATTTTGTTGCCATTGCTTTTGGTGTTTAAGTCATGAAGTTCTTGCCTGTGCCTATGTCCTGAATGGTATTGCCTAGGTTTTCTTCTAGGGTTTTTATGGTGTTAGGTCTGATGTTTAAATCTTTAATCCATCTGGAGTTAATTTGTGTATAAGGTGTAAAGGGATGAAATTTCAGCTTCCTGCAGATGGATAGCCAGTTTTACCAACACCATTTATTAAATACGGTGTCCTTTCCCCATTGCTTGTCTTTGTCAGGTTTCTCAAAGGTCAGATGGTTATAGATGTGTGACGTTACTTCTGAAGCCTCTCTTCTATTCCATTGGTCTATATGTCTGTTTTGGTATCAGTACCAGGTTGTTTTTATTAGCGTAGCCTTGTAGTGTAGTTTGAAGTCAGGTAGTATGATGCCTCTTGCTTTGTTTGTTGTTGTTGTTTGTTTACTTAGGATTGTCTTGGCTATGAGGGCTCTCTTTTGGTTCCATATGAAGTTTAAGGTAGTTTTTTCCAATTTTGTGAAGAAAGTCAGTGGTAGCTTGACGGGGTAGCATTGAATGTATAAACTATTTTGGGCAGTATGGACATTTTCACAATATTGATTCTTCCTAACCATGAGCATGGAATGTTTTTCCATTTGTTTGTGTCCTCTCTTATTTCCTTGAGCAATGGTTTGCAGTTCTCCTTTAAGAGGTCCTTTCATCCTTATTAGATGTATTCCTAGGTATTTTACTCTCTTTATAACTATTGTACTTCTGTATGATCAGTGTTGATACCCCTTTATTACTCATGATTTGGCTGTCTGTTATTGGTGTACAGAAATGCTTGTGACTTTTGCACATTGTGTATTCTTAGACTTTGCTGAATTTGTTTATCAGCTTAAGGAGATTTTGGGCTGAGATGATGGGTCTTCTAAATTTACAGTCATGTTGTCTGCAAGTAGAGACAATTTGACTTCCTCTTTTCCTAGTTGAATACCCTTTCTGTTTCTTGCCTCATTGCCCTGACCAGAACTTCCAATACTATGTTGAGTATTGCAAGGGGTAGTGAGAGAGCGCATCCTTGTCTTGTGCCGGTTTTCAAAGGGAATGCTTCCAGTTTTTGCCCATACCGTATGTTATTGTTTGTCGGTTTGTCATAAATTGCTCTTATTTTGAGATATGTTCCATCGATACCTAGTTTATTGAGAGTTTTCAGTAAAAAGGGCTGTTTAATTTTGTCAAAGGCGTTCTCTGCATCTGAGATAATCATGTGGTTTTTGTCTTGGTTCTGTTTATGTGATGGATTATGTTTATAGATTTGTGTATGTTGAACCAGTCTTGCATTTCAGGGATGAAGGTGACTTGATTATGATGGATAAGCTTTTTATGTGCTGTTGGATTCAGTTTGACAGTATTTTATTGAGGATTTTCCCATCACTGTTCATCATGGATATCAGCCTGAAATTTTCTTTTTTAATTGTGTCTCTGCCAGGTTTTGGTATCAGGATGATGTTGGTCTTATAAAATGAGTTAGGTAGTATTCCCTCTTTTTGTATTGTTTGGAATAGTTTAAGAAGGAATGGTACCAGCTCCTCTTTTTACCTATGGTAGAATTCAGCTGTGACTCTGTCTGGTCCTGGCCTTTTGTTTGGTAGGCAACTAATTGCTGCCTCAATTTCAGACCTTGTTATTGGTGTATTCAGGAATTTAACTCCTTCCTGGTTTAGCCTTGGGGGATGTATGTGTCCACAAATTAATCCATATAATCTAGATTTACTATTTGCAAGAGGTGTTTGTAGCAGTCTCTGATGGTACTTTGTATTTCTGTGGGATGAATGGTGATATCCCCTTTATCACTTTTCATTCCATCTATTCTTTTCTCTTTTTCTATTAGTCTGGCTAGTTGTCTATTTTGTTGATCTTGTCAAAAAACCAGCTCCTGGATTCATTAATTTTTTTGAAGGGTTTTTTTTGTCTCTATCTCCTTCAGTGCTGTTCTGAACTTCGTTATTTCTTGTCTTCTGCTAGCTTTTGAATTTGTTTAATCTTGCTCCTCTAGTTCTTTCAATTGTGACACTAAGGTATCGATTTTAGATCTTTCCTCACTTCTCATTTGGGTATTTAGTGCTATAAATTTCCCCATAGACACTACTTTAAATGTGTCCCAGAGATTCTGGTACATTGTGTCTATGTTCTTATTGGTTTCAAAGAACATTTTTATTTCTGCCTTCATTTCATTATTTATCCAGTAGTCATTCAGAAGCAGGTTGTTCAGTTTCCACGTAGTTGTGTGGTTTTGAGTGTGTTTCTTAATCCTGACTTCTAATTTGATTGCACTGTGGTCTGAGAGATTGGTTGTTATGATTTCTGTTTTGCATTTGCTGAGGAGTGATTTATTTCCAATTATGTGGTCAATTTTTGAGTAAGTGTGATGTGTTGCCGAGAAGAATGTATATTTTGTAGATCTGAGGTGGAGAGCTCTGTAGATGTCTATTAGGTTCACTTGGTCCAGTTGTGAGTTCAAGTCTTGGATGTCCTTGTTAATTTTCTGTCTTGTTCATCTGTCTAATATTGACAGTGGGGTGTTAAAATCTCACACTATTATTGGGTGGGAGTCTAAGTCTCTTTGTAGGTCATTAAGAACTTGCTTTATGTATCTGGGTGCTCCTGTATGGGGTGCATGATATTTAGGATAGTTAGCTCTTCCTGTTGCATTGATCCTTTTACCATTATGCAATGCCCTTCTTGGTCTCTTTTGATCTTTGTTGGTTTAAAGTCTGTTTTATCAGAGACTAGGATTGCAACTCTTGCTCTCTTTTGCTCTCCATTTGCTTGGTAAATCTTCCTCCATTCCTTTATTTTGAGCCTATATATGTCTTTGCACATGAATACAGCGTATACCAATTGGTCTTGATTCTTTATCCAATTTGCCGACCTGTGTCTTTTGAGTGGGGCATTTAGCCCATTTACATTTAAGGTTAATAGTGTTATGTGTGAATTTGATTCTGCCATTTTGATGCTAGCTCATTGTTTTGCCCATTAGTTGATGCAGTTTCTTCAGTGTCTGTGGCCTTCACAATTTGGTATGTTTTTGTAGTGGCTGGTGCTGGTTGTTCCTTTACATGTTTAGCGGTTCCTTCAGGAGCTCTTGTAAGGCAGGCCTGGTGGTGATGAAATCTCTCAGCAGTCGCTGATCTGTAAAGGATTCTATTTTTTTCTTCGCTTATGAAGCTTAGTTTGGCCAGATATGAAATTCTGGGTTGCAAATTCTTTACTTTAAGGACGTTGAATATTGGCCCCCACTCTCTTCTGGCTTGTAGGGTTTCTGCCGAGAGATCTGCTGTGAGTCTGATGTGCATAGTGGAAAAGCAGCCTTAAATAATACGGAAATCGATGGGTGTGACTGTGTTCCTGTAAGAATGTATTTAGAAACACTAAACTTTAAATTTTACAGAATTTGAATCTGTGATGTAATGCTGTTTTGATTTTTCAATGTTAAAAATAAGAAATCTGGCTGGGCACTGTGGCTCATTCCTATAATCTCAGCCCTTTGAGAGGCTGAGGTGGGCAGGTTGCTTCAGGCTAGGAGTTTGCGACCAGCCTGGCCAACATGGTGAAACCCAGTCTGTACTAAAAACTAAAAAATTGGCTGGGTGTGGTGGTGCGTACCTGTGGTCACAGCTACTCAGGAGGCTGAGGCAGTAGGATCACTGGAACCCAAAAGGCAGAAGTTGCAGTAAGCCAAGATCAAGCCACTGCACTCCTGACTAGGCAAAAAAGTGAGACCCTGTGCCCACAAAAAAAATTAGCTGGGCGTGGTGGAGCATGACGGTCATCCCAGCTTCTTGGGAGGCTTAGGCAAGGGAATCGTTTTAACCTGGGAGTTGGAGGTTAGCATCACCATACCTGGCTAATTTTTGTGTTTTTAGTGTGTTGAGCCAAGGTCATACCACTGCACTCCAGCCTGGGCAACAGAGCAAGACTCTGTCTCAAAAAAATTACAAAATGAAATCCATGCTGAGCTCATGAGCCATATGTGGACCTGAGGCCATTTTTGGCCAGCCCCTGGCTTAGAGGAATGTTATTCTGAGAGTCAGGTCACCTGTCACATTCTACTGCCAGCTCACAGTGTGACCCTGAAGCTGGTTAGCTCACCTCTCTGGCTCTAGATTTTGTCATATGGAAAATGAATGGGTTAGATCTCAAGCATGTAAAATACTGGGCCTTTCCCTTCCTTCTCATGCACACAGCAAACACCCACAGTCACTCATGGCTTTCTTTCTCACTGAGTTACATTCAAGCAGCCCTCCAGGTGACTGCTGCCAGTGGACTGGAGTTGAGCGAGAAATGGCATCTCATTGATCTTCTGTGACTCCGTGTTCCCTAAGATCACTTCTAGCTCCAGTGCCCCTGCATTCTGCCTTGTACATCACATTCTTCTTACACCCTAGTCCCTTGACTTTACCAGGGTGCGTTGATGAACTCTCTTTTTTTCTCTTCACATTTTTTTTTTGTATTTTTAGTAGAGATGGGGTTTCTCCATGTTGGTCAGGCTGGTCTTGAACTCCCAACCTAAGGTGATCCACCTGCCTCAGCTTCCCAAAGTGTTGAGATTACAGGCGTGAGCCACCATACTCAGCTTTTTTTTTTTTTTTTTTTTTAGAGACGAATTCTCACTCTATCACCCAGCCTGGAGTGCAGTGGCACGATCTCAGTTCACTGCAGCCTCTGCCTCCCGGGTTCAACTGATTCTCCTGCCTCAGTCTCCCGAGTAGCTAGGACTACAGATGCAAGCTGCCATGCCCAGCTAATTTTTTGTATCTTTAGTAGACGGGGTTTCACCATGTTCCCAGGCTGGTCTCGAACTCCTGAGCTCAGGTTATCTACCCACCTCGGCCTCTCAAAGTGCTAGGATTACAGGCGTGAGCCACCACACCCATCCTTTTTTTTTTAAATTGAGACAGTGTCGCTCTGTCACCCAGGCTGGAGTGCAGTGGTGCCGTTTTGGCTCACTGTAACCTCCGCCTCTCGGGTTCAAGTGAGTCTCATGCAGCCTCCCAAGTAGCTGGGATTACAAGGGTGCACCACCACACCTGGCTAATTTTTGTCCTTTTAGTAGAGATTGGGTTTCACCGTGTTAGCCAAGCTCTTCTTAATCTCGTGACCTCAGGTGGTCCACCCACCTCGGCCTTCCAAAGTGCTGAGATGACAGGCATGAGCCACTGTGCCCAGCCAATACTTCGTTCTTGTACATAACTTAGTATTCAGTGTGCAGATGCACATAATGGGTAAATCTGTCCACTTGCTAATAGCTGTCTGGCTTACTTCCAGTTTGGGTTACCACAAAGTAGCTAAGAACATTCCTATACCAGTCTTTTATAAACAAACTTATGTTCTCAGTTCTCTTGGGTGGTTGTCTGGGAAGTGAGTGGATGGCTGCATGGTCACTATGTATAACTTAAAAACAAAAACAAGCCGGGCACGGTGGCTCACGCCTGTAATCCCAGCACTTTGGGAGGCTGAGGCAGGCGGATCACCTGAGGTAGGGAGTTCGAGAGCAGCCTGATCAACATGGTGAAACCCTGTTTAAAAAAAAAAAACAAACCTTCCAAACTCTTCCAGAGTCACAGAAGCATTTGATATTCAGGCCAGCAGAAACCACAATCCAAAATGGCCCTAAACTCTAAGAGGCCATACACAAAAAAGAGAACATAAAACTATTACACACAAACCAATGAAGCATTGGGTTTTCAAAACCAAACTTAGAAGCAGGGAGATCACTCACACCTACTTTTTTTTTTTTTTTCTTTGAGATGGAGTCTGACTCTGCCCCCAAGGCTGGAGTGCAGTGATGCAACCTCGGCTTACTGTAACGTCTGCTTCCCAGGTTCAAGCAACTCTGCGTCAGCCTCCCAGGTAGCTGGGATTACAGGCAAGTACCACCACACCCAGCTAATTTTTGTATTTTTAGTAGAGATGCGGTTTCACCAAGTTGGTCAGGCTGGTCTTGAACTCACGACCTCAGGTGATCCACCTCCACCTTCCAAAGTGCTTTGATTATAGGCATCAGCCACCATGCCCCACCATACCTCACTTTTGAGAGGAAGTCACTCAGGGGTGAAGAAATGTTGTAAAGGGGTCCAAGAAGCCACACAGACCCCCAAGCCCAGGCATGCCTCACGTGGTCCCTGAGCCTAGGAATCCCAGCAGCCCAGAGCTGCAAGGGCTGCATTCCCTTCTCTGATTAACTAAAGAGATCTGGGTGTAAAGAGCCACACCAGGAAATTCCAGCCTAGGACAGTGTTGTTCTTGTCACACTCTACAGTTCCACAGGGGTTATAGGTGCCAGATCTGGCTTATGCCTCTGGGAATAAAGCAATGTCCCTAGGAAATGACGCCCTGGTCCCAAGCTAAGCATCCCTAAACACCAAGGTACTCACAGAGCGAGCCCCCTTTCAGGTGGCCTGCTTTTAAGTCCAATGAGCCAGTTCTCACCACACCCTCCCTGGCAAGATGGAAGTGTAGAGATGAATAAATACAACTTGTACAGCTAAAACCTGCCCAGCACTTACTCAGGACTGGGGCACAGCTTATTATGACATTTATCTCACTGAATTTTCAGAAAATGCTCTGGGTAATAAATGGAGGCTTGTGTCTATAATCTCAGCACTTTGGGAGGCCAAGGTAGGTGGAATGCTTGAGCTCAGGAGCTCAAGAACAACCTGGGCAACATGGCAAGATACCATCTCTACAAAAAAACATTAGCCAGGTGTGGTGGTATGTGCCCATAGACCCAGCTACTCCTGAGGCTGAAGTGGGAGGATCACTCCAGCCTAGGCGATGGAGGCTACAGTGAGCTGAGATGGCTCCACTGCACTCCAGTCTGGACAAAAGAGTGAGACCCTGTGTCAAAATAAATAAAATGGAGGCTCCCAGTGATGCATGAAGGAACTTTATGGACAGGCCTTGAGGTCCCCACCCAGGTCTATCTGCCTTCACTCTCATCCCTAATATCCACCTTCCCCAGGGAAGCCTGGGTTGTTATAAACCAGAACTCAGCTGTGTATGGTGGATCACACCTGTAATCCCAGCTACTAGCAGGGAGGCTGAGACAGGAGGATCTCTGGAAGTCAAGAGTTGGAGACCAGCCTGGGCAACATAGTGAGACCTGTCTCTACAGAAAAAAAAGAAAAAGAAAAAATTAAAAAGGCCAGGCACAGTAGCTCACACCTATAATCCCAGCACTTTGGGAGGCCGAGGCAGGCAGATCACCTAAGGTTGGGAGTTTGAGATCAGCCTGACCAACATGGAGAAACCCTGTCTCTACTCAAAATACAAAAATACCTGGGTGTGGTGGTACATGCCTACAATCCCAGCTACTCAGGAGGCTGAGGGAGGAGAATTGCTTAACCCAAGAGGCAGAGGTTGTGGTGAGCTGAGATTGCACCATTGCACTCCAGCCTGGGTGACAAGAGCGAAACTGTCTTTAAAAAATGCATATATAAAATAATAAATAAGTCAGCATGGTGGTGCATGCCTGTAATCCCAACTACTTGGGAAGCTGAGGCACGAGAATCATTTGAACCCAAGCAGTGGAGGTTGCAGTGAGCTGAGATGATGCCACTGCACTCCAACCTGGTGACAGAGCAACACTTCATCTCAAAAAAAAAAAGAGTGTATGTGTTTTGTTCCACTCTCTGAACCCTCAGGGACTAAACATCACTAAACACAAAAACAGCAGTCAGCTTAAACTGCTCAAGGAATTAAAAGCCAGGTCAGTGAAGGAGCTTCTTGATTCAAACTCCGTCCTCCTCCCGAGGCTCTGCCTCTCCCATGGTGTCTCCAACAACCTGCTCACCTGGCAAGCTCCAGGGAACACAAAGGTGGGCATCCTTCTTCCATGAAAGGAAGCCAAGCCAGGTCATCAGCAGAGGCATTGGTGATGAGGAATGCTGAAGTCCATGCTACCAATGTGGCCTTAGTAGCAGGGAGGACACTGTAGGTGAGGCTGAAGGAATCCAGGTGATAGGTGATGTCAAGGGTCAACTCGATGGGGTTAAAAGATACCCAGATGGCTGGTTAAGTATTATTTCTGTGTGTATGCCTGTGAGGGTGTTTCCAGACAAGACTGGCATTTCAATCAGTGGACTCAATAAGGAGGATCCATCCTCACCCCATGTGACTGGGTACCACCCAATCAGCAGAGGGTCCAGCCACAAGAAAAAGTCAGAGAAATGGTAAATTCATGTGATCTTTCTTCTGCAGCCAGTGTGTCATCCTCTCCTGCCCCTGGAAATCAGAACTCCAGGCTGTCTGGCCTCTGGACTCTGGGAATTACCCCAGTCACTCCAGGTTCTCAGGCATTTGGTTGTAGACTGAGAATTCCACCATCAGCTTCCCTGGGTCTGAGATCTTCAGACTTGGCCTGAGCCATGCTACCAGCTTCTTGGGTTCTCCAGCTTGCAGATAGCCTAGCATAGGACTTCTCCATAATCACATTATCCAGTTTCCCTAGTAGATCCCCTCTCATCCTTAATCCATCCACTCATCCATCATCTATCAATCATCCATCTATCATCTATCCATCCACCTATCAAGTATCCATCCACTATCCATCTATCATCTACCTATCATCTACCAATCTATCATTTATCCACCCATCCATCCTACTAGTTCTGTATCCATGTAATAAACAGGGACCCAACCTCTGCCTGCCAACAACCTTCAACTGGGTCATGGACATGGGCCATTTCCGTACAATGCTCAGCCATGGAGGCCCAAGCTCTGTCTGTCTCCCACAACACAATTTCTCCCACCACCTGGACCACCCAAACAGCCTACCACCAGGGTCATGAGGTCCTCTGCTGGTGTCCTAGTGGCTGGCACCATGGATGTCCCAGATTTCTACCCACCATCTGGGTCTGACTGAAGGCCTGTATCCTGGGAATCCCTGGAATAGAATGAGGAACTGAACCTGGGTCTGGGGATTTCTCTGTAAGGCCAACGGGTCTGTGGAGAATCTGGTGTACCAGGCTGGCTCTGTCACAGCTTACCATAGTAAGCTTACCCCGGAACAGGCAACAGAAACAAAAACAGCCACCCTACTGCCCCCATGGCTGCAATCTACTGCCCCCACATCACTTGCAATTTCACCTTCCAGCTCATCTGGGCTCGGGATGCATCTTATGTCGTTGTTTAATTAGCAGTTGCTTTTCTTTCTTACTATTACACACAATAATAACGTATCATACAACTGATGGTGTCTCAGATTTGAAGAGTTAAGGTAAGTGCAGTGGAGGCCCTGACCTGATTCCCAAAAGAATGACAGAGGTAGTGCAGTGGGGCACGCTTTACATAAGGGGTAGAGTCTAAAATCCAGTACAGCCAAAATCACCCGCAAATGGGGCTTCTTTGGCTAAACAAATGTACATGGTCACCTGGGTGCATTGGACAGAAACACTTCAAAGAGCAGGAACACGCGGGATGCCAGATGCTCAGAAAGAGACAGAAAAAGTGAGACTGACTCAAGGAGGGACAGTCACATGCTATGGCAAACAACATCAACTGCCTGCTTGGAAAGCATTTTTCTCTCTTCTTTTCTTCAGATGGAGTCTCACTCTGTCTCCCAGGCTGAAGTGCAGTGGTGCCATCTTGGCTCACTGCAACTTCTGCCTCCTAGGATCAAACGATTCTTCTGCCTCAGCCTCCAAAATAGCTGGGATTACAGGTGCTCACCATCACAACCAGCTAATTTTTTTAATTTTTAGTAGAGATGGGGTTTCACCATGTTGGCCAGGCTGGATTCAACTCCTGACCTTGTCATCCACCTGCCTTGGCCTCCCAAAGTGTTGGGATTTTCTGTCTTTTCTACTCAGTTGCCTTAATGACTTGTGAGAATTTGGCAGAAAAACAAACTGAGGCCCAGAGGAGAAGCGAGAACCATAAAGCTAGTAACAAGCAGCATTGCCAGGGCCACAGCCTGGATTCAGGCCACAGGGGTGGGAAGGAGGGAACCGGGGCATTCTAGAGGACAAGGAAACACACTTACTTCCTAGACTTGGTGCATTTCTTCTTCCAGTTCTTTACCAAAACAGGCATGACTTGTTCCGATGTGTCCTCTTTGTTTAAGGACCAGAGGCCACTGCTCTCCAGGGGCTGGTGGTAGCCCCAGATGATCAACCTGAGGCCAAGACACAAGGGAGTTAGGCAATGAGGGAGTCAATGAGAGGAGGAGGAGGACGGGGCTCACTCACTCCACAAGCATGCCGATGCTGCGCCCCTCCCCAGCACAACTGCCCGCTGTGAATGAAGGCAGCCACACAGCTGGGGATGTCTGAATTTGTATAGACATTTGCACGTATTACAAGGTTATTACAGCTCATTCTGTTGGGTCATAAAGGAAAAATGGCTTTCCTTTGAGGGGGTGCATAGAAAAGACTTAGGGGAAAAAAAGGTGATTTAGGAGTGAAATATCAAGATGGCTCTAATTCACTCTTTTTCATCATTCATTCATTTTTTATTTTTTTGTTTTTTTGAGATGGAGTCTCGATATGTCACCCAGGTTGGAGTGCAGTAGCATGTTCTTGGCTCACTGCAACCTCTGCCTCCTGGGTTCAAACAATTCTCCTGCCCCAGCCCCTCAAGTCTGAGACTACAGGCACATGCCATCATACCTGGCTAATTTTTTGTATTTTAGTAGAGATGGGGTTTCACCGTGTTTCCCAGGCTGGTCTCAAACTCCTGAGCTCAGCCAATCTGGCCCCCTTGGCCTCCAAAAATGCTGGGATTACCGGCATGAGCCACCATGCTTGGCCTCGTTCATTCATTTATTTATTTGGTGACAGGGTCTCGCTGTGTCACCCAGGATGGAGTGCAGTGCCATGATCACAGTTCCCTGCAGCCTCCAGCTCCTGGCCTAGAGTGATCCTCCCACCTCAGCCTCCTGAGTAGCTGGGACTCCAGGTGTAAGCAATTATGACTGGCTATTTTTTATTTTTGTAGAGACAGAGTCTCCCTATGTTGCCCAAGCTGATCTTGAGCTCCTAGGCTCAAGCAATCCCCCCACCTTGGCCTCAGGAACTGTTGGGATTATAGGCAAGAGCCACCATGCCCTGCCAACTTTTAAAAATTTTACATTAAAAAAGGCTAATATGGGCCAGGACCAATAGCTCATGCCTATAATCTTAGCACTTCAGGAGGCCGAGGTGGGAAGACTTTGTGAGCTCAGGAGTTCAAGACCAGCCTGGGCAACACTGGGTGACTATCTCTACAAAAAGTAAAAATAAAAAATATTACCCAGTCATAATGGCTCACACCTGTAGTCCCAGCTACTCAGGAGGCTGAGGTGGGAGGATTGCTTAAGGCCAGGAGGTGGAGGCTGCAGGGAGACATGATCGTGTCATTGCACTCTAGCCTGGGCAACAGAGCCAGACCCAAAAAAAAAAAAAAAAACAGGTTGAAGTGGGGGGAAAAAAGGCTGACATGACAAAGCATTAGCAATCATGAAATCTGAGTGATAAGCTTATTGAGTTTTATTATATTAGTCTTTCTATGTGACTCTACCCAGGCTGGGGTACAGTGGTACAATCTCAGCTCACTGTAACCACCACCTCCTGGGTTCAAGCGATTCTCCTGCCTCAACCTCCCAAGTAGCTGGGATTACAGGCACCTACCACCACGCCTGACTAGTTTTTGTATTTTTAGTGGAGACAGGGCTTCACCACATGGGCCAGTCTGGTCTCAAACTCCTGACCTCAGGTAATCCACCACCTCGGCCTCCAAAGTGCTAACATTACAGGTATGAGTCACCGCACTCAGCCAACTGAACACTATTATAATAAAAAGTTAAACACTTTCTTTTTTTTTAAATAATTTCAAACTTATAGAAAAATTACTCAAATCATACTAAGAATTCACTCAACTCACCACTATTAACATGTTGCCAAGTTTTCAGCAACATTCTATCTCTATCCACTCTCACACACACACACACACACACACAC
>CAUYLG010023744.1:0-42191 GCA_963573385.1 Cacajao melanocephalus | reverse complement strand
CTCAGCCCCACCCAGCCATTGTGTTGGGGGTGTGTGTGTGTCTGTGTGTGTGTGTGTGCGCGCACGCGCGTGTTATAGGAGGGGGAAAAGGGGAGGGCCAGGAGGTAGGACTGAGGAGAGAAGAGGAGAGGGGAGGAGAGGAAAGCCTGAGAAGCAAAGGAAGATGAGAAAGAATAGAATAAGAGAACGAAGGAAACAGAAAAAATAGAGAATCCGTTATTGTACATTCCACATTACGATGTGGAATGACTTTGTTGTAAGGTCTGATCTGGGATGGTGCAATAGCTCCAGTGAAAGCAGGCACAGGAAATTATTGTCTGCTCACATGTTTGAGCAGCCTGGAGTGTTAGTGATTAAGTAGAGGAGGCCAAAAGGAAATTCTCTAAAATGAACCACTCAAGAGAACTACTTTTCAGGAGGTAAATTATCAGTGAACTTTGATTTATGATAAAGCTATTAGAGCTTACATGAAGGAGAATCTCCTTAAAGAGAGTATAAGCTTAGGGATTAAGTTTATGGGAGAAAAAAAAATTGATGAAGTGGAATACTTCGCTAATAGTCAGGGAAAGACCTACAATTCTCTCCCCTCAACTAATATTGAATGGTGATTTTTTTCCCTTCAACTACCTAACCTCTGCATATGTGTATGTCTGTGTGTACATGTCTCTGTGTTACATGTGTCTTATTATATATTTTTATGCTTGCTCATGAAACAGGTTCCCTAAAAGTATGAATTGAAATTTGGTTTTGTCCCAGTCCACCTTCTTTTGATCAGACGTTAGCCACTCTTTCATGTTTAGTGAGGAAGAGAAGCCATTGTCAAGATTATCTGATGAGGGAAATGGTTTACCTTCCGCTCCCTCTGTTGGAATTAACTTTTGGTATAAGGAAGATGGCCTTCCTCTTGAAAGGGCAGCAGAGACTAATTTTAGAAACTTAGTGATTCACTGAGACCTTATATTTAGTTCAGTTCTGGAAATCAGAACATATAGCAGAATTCACATTATAAATACTGATTTCCTATCCTTGTTTTGTTTTGTTGAATCAGGGTCTTGCTTTGTCATCTAGGCTGGAGTGCAATGACACACTCATGGCTCACTGCAGTCTCTACCTCTGATGCTCAAGCAATCCTGCCTCAGCCTCCCAAGCAGCTAGACCACAGGTACATGCCACCATGCCCAGCTAATTTTTGTATTTTTGGTAGAGACAGAATTTTGCCATGTTGCCCAGACTTGTCTTGAACTCCTGTGCTCAAGCAACACTCCTGCCTCCACTTCCCAGAGTGCTGGGATTACAGGCATGTTACATATATTTTACCATGCCCAGCCAAATTCCTATATCTATTTTATTTTAACACAGAACCCAAATCCTGATTTACAATAATCTCTTTCAAAGGTAGCAATTTGTTTAGACTTCCCAAATTTTAGTTTAAGAACAAGTTATTATGCAAGAGTAAGACTAAAGTGTCAATTGTTAGTAGTAAATGAAAGCATTGCATATGGGCCTCATCTAAGCAGTTACTTGTTAGTGATGTTGGAGGCTTAGTGAATTTCTTGTGAAACTTTGCTCCCCTCCAAGTATAGAAGAAATTAATCCACAAGATGCCATGGAGTCATAATTCCCAGAATCTGTGCATCCTATTTCACAGAATTCCACCCCGTCAATGTCAGAAATCCTAATTTTGCTAGAACTGGTAATACTCAGAATGAACTAAGATATAACTGTAGTGGGTATATATTGTCTTGTAAGACATGCAATATAAAATACAGTGATCTCAAATTCAAAATTGGAGCAGAAACAAAAATGTTTTCTTTTTTACTTTATAAACCTATGTACTGGGTAAATCTCTTATTCATGAAGTTTACGATTTTCAGGGCCCATGAATTATTGTTGTTATCAGAGTGCATTTTCAAAAGCATTAAAATTAAAACCGACCTAAATTTCATAAGGTAAAAATATAGAGTTGTTGGCTATTGAGATACAAAGTAATTTTGAACCCAATAAAACATCGTTGTCTTTTTGCTATATTTTTGCTAAAAACCACAGATTACTCTCACAGAAGAAGTTATTTGTGTCCATTAGGTTAATTAAAAACTGAAAAACAAACTGTATTTTTAAGTAGAAAATACCTTGTTTTGAATTTCATTGCTGGCCAGGCACAGTGGCTCACGCCTGCAATCCCAGTACTTTGGGAGGCCTAGACAGGTGGATTACCTGAGGTCAGGAGTTCAAGACAAGGCTGACTAACATGGTGAAACCCCGTCTCTACTAAAAATACAGAAAACTAACCAGGTGTATGGTGGCAGATGCCTGTAATACCAGCTACTTGGGAGGCTGAGGGGGAGAATTGCTTAAACCCTGGCAGCAGAGGTTGCAGTGAGCCAATATTGTGTCCTAGCACTCCAGCCTGGGCAACAAGAGTGAAACTCCATCTCAAAAAAAAAAGAAAAAAAATTTTTATTGCTTCTAGAAATTAATGCCTGTGTCCATTTCAGCTTCAGGACAAACTAAAGACAAATAGTGATATACTAATCAACACCCTAGTTATTTGCGTAATTTTGATGTTAAAGCAATTGCCATTTAAGCTAGCCTAGGTTATCTCACTCCATGCAAAAAAGAGGATGCCTAGGGTTTAAATGACCTTGATATGAAAATCTAACTCTGTTATTGTAATTATCTCCATACATTTTTATATATTGCCTACAACAAATTTGGAGAAAAAGTCAAAATTCATCATGTAATTGAATGAGTATAAAGTTATTACAAATCATCATGTACATTTTCTGTTCAAGATTGAGGTGCCATTGGTGTCAAATGAAATCATGTCACTGTTGGTCTTATGGAGATTAAGTTACTAAGTAAAGATTAAATAAAATTCTGCCAATACAAGTATCCAGTGTTAACATTTCGCTGTCAAACAAACAAATATTGCTTCTGGGTACAAAGGTGTGGAAATGGAGAAAGAAAGTATGAGGTATCAGTGTCTGACTGGAGCTAGGAACCTATCACAAAATGTAAAGCAGATCACCAGTTTAATTTAACTTTGTTCTTCTTAGTAGGAATAATGCAGATTGTTTTTGTCTGAGAACCCTGAAAGTTTAGATCAATCCATGACCCTCTAGTCACAATAACAAGGTGAAGTCTTTTGACAAGCCACAATAGCAATGTAACCTATCTATTAAATATAACAAATATGATAACCAAATCTGGAGCATGTGTCTTAGATAGCATAGGCTGTTGTAATAAAATATCACAGACTGGGTGACTTAAACAGCTGAAATTTATTTTCTCACTGTTCTGGAGGCTGGAAGTCTCAGATCAGCGTACCAGCATGGTCTTGTTCTGGTAAGAGTTCTCTTTTCGGTTTGCAGATCTACCTTCTTGCTGTGCATTCACATGACTTCTCCTTTGTGCCTCCTGGGAAGAGAGAGAGAAAGCAAGCTCGGGATTGACTTTTCTTATAAGGGCACTAATCCCATCAGACCAAGGTTCCACCCTCACAACCTCATCTACCTCTGCTTACCTCCCAGAGGCCTTATCTCCAAATACCATCATATTCAGGGTTAGGGGATCAGCAAATGAATTTTGAGGGGACATTAAATATTCAGTACATAGCGTGCAATATTACAAAAGCGTACCTTATTTACACAAAGTTCTTAATAAAAGTGGACTTACACTTTTAAAATTTCAACAAAATCTACATTTTGGGAATCTCCACAATGTCAGCAACCAAGCAACAACCCAGTTTCTCCAACATATATCTGTAAGGAAGAGAGAGAAGTAGAGGCATAGGGAGAGGACCAGAGAGAGAGAGAGAGAGAGAGAGAAAGAAAGAAAACAAAAAACTTATTTTTTAAAAGACTTGAAAAACAGAATAACCAATTATTATATGTGAATCTTATTTTAATCCCAATTCAATGAATAAACTGTAAAAGTAAAAGTCATATATGACATCTAAAACTACTGGCAGTTTGAACCCTGGACATTTAATAAAATTAAGGAATTATGCTTACTTTTTAAGATGTGAAAAAGGTATCATGCTTGTATCTTAACATAGTTCTTTTAGAGCTCTGTATTCTGTTATTTAAGTTGCAACTATCATCTACCTAATAGAGACCAGGGATGTTGCTAAAATTTCTTAAATATATAGGATAGTCCATACAATAAAGAACTTTCTGGACTAAAATGTCAATAGTGCCAAGATTGAGAAACCCTTACTTAAAGGTTCTAGTTCCCAGGGCAGGTTCTAATAGAGTCAGTTTGGCCTCTTTATCTGACCTATTCATCTGGGTGTTAATTCATGGTCCACTCAATTGTGGTCAGAGTATCAATTTAGGTTTCTAGTTGCCTCTCTTAAAGTTTATTGAATTTTTCTTCTGCATTGTCCAATATGCTATTATAGACATCTAGTAAAATTTCAGGTTTATTTTTCAGATTTAGAATTTCCATTTGTTCTTCTTTTACAGTTTCTGTTTGTTTTCCTGCTGAGATTACCTATATCTTTACTCATGTCCCATATTTTTTTGAATTATTGAAGATTTTTATGACAGCTGTTTTAATGTCCTTGCCTGCTAATTCTGACATCTTTGTCATATTGGGATTTATTTTAATTGCTATTTGTTCTCCAAATTATATGACACATTGTCTTACTTTTTTATATGTATATTAATTTTTATTATATTCTAGATATTACAGATTTTATACTATTGAGACTCCAGATTTTTATTATAACAGTTCTGCAGAGTCTATTGTTAAAATACTTAAAACAGATGCTTCATATCTGTTGCCTAATTTTGTTTGTTTGTTTGCTTTACAGTGGGAGAGTATCTCTGTTACCCTTACTTCATTATTGCAGGAACTGAATGTTTAGGTAAGTTTCTTCCAAAGCACTTGGTGCAAACCATAAAAACTGTGTGTAGAAAGATCTGTATGAATTTTTTCAGGGTCTATGACAAGGCAGGCAGCTGGACAGTTATGAACTATTTACCTTTATGAAAAGTTCACAACTTTTAATGCATGCTTTAAATCTTAATTTTTGAAGAATATTGAACTCTTCATTTTCAACCTTGCCTAACTTGTTTAGCTATTACCCCATGTCTGGAACAGTGTTTGCCACATAGCAGGTGCTTAATCATTGTTGAACTTAACACTTGATCATCAACATGAGTGTGACTATTGATGGAAGGAGATAGAGTCAAGTAGCTTTGAATAGGTTTAAGTTTACAAGCAGTTAATGATAACATAACATTTGTATGTTGTTTTATAAATAAATCAATATTATTACATATTTAATATACACACACAAACACACACACACACATATATATATATAGATAGATAGATAGATAGATAGATAGATATATTGAACAACAACAGTTATTTTTTCATAGTTCTGAAGGCTGGAAGTCCAGGATCAAGGTGTTGACAGATTTAGTTACTTGGGAGGACTCTCTTTCTGGCTTGCAAAAGACCACCTTCTTGCTGTGTGCTCTTATGGCCTTTCCTTAGTGGTTGCAAAATACAAGTAAGGTGTCAGTCAGACTGAGTTCCTTCTGGAGACTCTAGGGAAGAAATTTTGTTTTTTCCAGCATTGAGAGGCCACCTGCAGTACTTGCCTCATGGTTACATTCTTGAGTTATCTGTTTTAAGCTTTTATGTATATAATCTTATTTGATGTATTTGATTTTATGTATTAAATCTTTTATTTAATTTTAAAAATTATGAGTTAGACCAAGTTTAACAGCACCATTTTACAGTTGAGAATTCTGAGGATTTTAGAGATGAAGAGACATGCTCAAAGTCACCCAGCAGTCAGAAGACAGAACTAAAAGACAGAAGACTAGACCATGGTGACTTCAAGACAAAGACACTTTAAGCTATCATAACAGAGAAATATTGGAGTCAGCAATCCCTGACTCATTTTACAATTGGTACACTAATGGAATATGGCTTGTGAAAGCCAAAACCAGAACCAGAACGAGACATGACCCAACTTTTTAATAATAATAGCCAGTGGGGGCTGGTCCTTTTTTCAAGATTCCCACAATTGGAAATCAAATTACACTCTCAAGACTCACAATTGGATATTGAATATATAAGAAGAAACTTCTACTTGTAAAAAAAATGATTTTACAGCTGGATGCATTAGCATGACCCTGTAATTCCAGCTAATTAGGAGGCTGAGGAAGGATAATCTCTTGAGCCCAGGAAGTTAAGACCAGCCTTCGCAATACAGTGAGAGCCCATCTCAAAAAATTAAATAATAAGTAAATTAAATGATTCTACAGTAATACAACCAGGAAAGTTATAGAGTCTTTATCAATAGTGGTAGACAATGGAGTACTATATGAATAAGTTGGTTTGGTACTCTGTGCCTCTGAGACAATTTACATTTCTTTGAGACATTTATATAATCAATATATTGAATGTGGCATATACAAAGTTGGAAAAGTAGTATGATTAAAAAAGAAATAGCTAGAAATCAGGACTATCCTTAATGTCATACAAAGTAATTGGCAGAAAATGTTAAATTCTACTGAATAATCCTTAGTGCATCTTGATACATAGCTATACAGTTCAAATACATGTATATTCCTATCCAATTAAGTACAGATGTTTTACAGGGTAAGGTAAAAATATTACATGGAAAATCAAATAAATTTCAAGTATGTAGTACACTGTTTCAGTCTTCATCACAGAACTTAAAGGACATCTAGAATAGAAGCCTGAAAGAAAGATTTGAGAAGTACTAAGAAAGATATATCACTCAGTCAACAAAAATGTATTGTGTGCCTACCATGAGACAGGACTTGTACTAAATGCTGTTGCAATGGTGATACAATAAAGAACATTATCTATGCTTTGCTGGATCTCAACCACAATGCATTTAATAAGAAACATCCAATAAATAATTATATATATAGAAAATATAGTATGAAAAAGAAGTAAGAGTTTCTGAAAGGAGCATCTAATAAAGTCAGAGTGAAAGAGGTGGGTGTTTGAGAAGCTTTCCTGAGGAAGTGATTTTAACAGGAGTATTTTTACTGCCATCTGTATATTTCTTGAATATGTCACTTTTTTTCAATAAAAGACTTAAATCTTAAGGAAGAGTATAAAATATATTTCTTGAACAAAAAGATTATCTTTGTATTTTTACTGTTCTTTGAGTCTCAGAGTTAGTCTTTAGGATCCATAGTTAGATATCTTAAAATCTAGGCTTTGTAAGGAAAAAACATTTTTATTAATCTCAAAGTCATAACTGGTCCTGCTGAATATCTTCAGATAGTTTCAAATATTAGTACCAAACACATAAGAAACAAATGTAATTATGTATATAAATTCATCTGTTTGGCCTGTGTGAAAGATAAGTCAATTTTGGAAAATGATACTTGAATCATGCAACTTAATCAGGGGATGATTCCAATTTTAGCTGTTGTCCCAGTTATGGTTTCTTCTGGAGTAAACATATCCCATGGGCCTGGCATACTGCTATCAATTTGGAAAATATTCCTTTTCTTTGGTGATGATGAGTAAAGATTGCCTGACAACATTTGCTTTTACTTGGCAGGGGTAGCCATACACTTTCCTCTTCTTACCATAGAACTATGTGAATTCTCACAATGTCTGTGCAATTTATACTGCACAATGCTCACTTCAGGTTCCAAAATGGCAGCATAGAAGTAAGCTGACTTCACTCCCTGCCCCAAATAGAAAACCAAAAAAATATATACAGCACCAAGATTATCACCAGCAATATTCCAAAACTCAAAAATGAGAAGGAGATACAGTTTCTAGGGCCACAGAGAAGTGAAAAACTGCAAGTAGTTTGTAAGATAATTGGATTTTCATATCTGTGATGCCCCTCCCCTCAATCTGCTCAGCACCATACTCATGAAAAATTAATATGGGAAAAAGTAATACGGAGGTGAACACTCAGCTTTCCCATCATCTTGGACTACCTGGCAGGATACCTGTTCCTGCCTTAGCCCACAGGCAGCACTGGAAGTGTCTGAAGGAAGAAGTATCCTTGAGGATGACCAGAAACAAAGGGGAGAGGTGAGACTACCATTCTCAGCCCTGGAAACTCTGTTCTATAATCCAACAAAAGGAGATTCCAAATTGGAGTGGCTGTTTAGCAGCACAAGCTGTAGGAGGTTTATTTGACAGGTGCCTTGAGCCTAAACCCCAGCCAGCCTTTCCACATTGTCAGGCTATCCCTGCTTTGGATTTATTCCATGTGGAATGGGTAGTACCCTGATTCTTTTCTAGAGCTGAAGCAAACCTGGGCTTAAGATGACATCTAGTGCCAAAAGGGAGAGAGTGACCAAGTGTGAAAAAAAGAAAAAAAATCAACACATAAATTACAAAGAATCCCTGTGCAAACATATCCATAAAAACCAAAACAAGTCAGACAGAGAAGATGGATAAATAATTCATATTTCAATGTGAAAAAAATAGACATGCATCCACACAAAACAATAGTAGACAGGAAACCATAACCTCCCCAAATGGACAAAGCATGGAACCAGTCACTGACACTAACAAGACTGAATATATGAACTCTCTAAGTAATCAAAATGATAACATTAAGGAAACTCAGTGATCTCCAAGATAACAAAGAGAAGCAATTAAGAAATTTATCAGAGAAATGTAGCATAGAGATTAGTATTAAAAAAACTCAAACAGAAATCTTAGAACTGAGAAATACATTTGCTAAATTGAAAAAAAGATAATAGAGGTTCTCAACAGCAGAATGAGTCAGAGAAAAGGAACAGGTGAGCTAGAAGACTAGTTATTTCAAAATACATAGAATTGGGAAAAAAAAGAATAAAAAGGAAGACCAGACCCATTTTACAAGAAATTCTAAGGGATTTTTAAAAATCCAAATAAAGAAAATCACTGATGTGCAAAAATAAAACATTTGAAGGTATATAAAACCCACTGACAAAATTAAGTAAATAATACTGTAATTGTGGTGAGCAGTCCACTCATAACTATAGTATGAAGCTCAAAAGGCAAATCTATCAAAAGCAAAAATAGCTATTACAAACTTTTAAGAGATAAGTAGTATGAAAATATGTAGACACATCTACATCAAAATGTGGGGGCAAGAGTTAATGTGTAGAGTTTTTTAAAAATTATTTTTGCCATCTAAAATAAGTTGTCATCTATTTAAAATAACTCTTTATATATATAAAGTTTTTTGTAAACCTCATAGAAACCATAATGCAAAATCCTATGATAGAGTCCCTAAAAATAAAAACCAACAAACCAAAACACATTAACAAAGAAAATCACCTTACCACAAAGGAAGAAAAAAAGAGGAGAGTTAAAACAACCGGAAAACCAGCAAAGCAACAAAATATCAGTAGTGAGATCTCACTTATCAATAATGCTGGATGTAAATGGTCTCATTTCTTGAATTAAAAGGCATACATGGCTGAGTGGATAAAGAAACAAGACCCAACTATATGCTGCCTGTAAGAAACTCCCTTCACCTATAAAGACACACATAGTCTGAAAGTGAAAGAGTAGAAAAGTTATTTCATATAACTGGAAACCAAAAAGGCAGAAGTAATTATAACTTAGATAAAATGGACTACAAATCAAAGACTGTAAAAAGAGACAAAGGATGTCACTATTTAATGATAAAGAGACCAATTCAGCAAGAGGGTATAACAGTTAAAAATAGCTATACATCCAACACTAGAGCTCCCGAAGATATAAACCAAGCATTAATAGATCTAAAAGGAAGCTTGGTGCAGTGGCACACACCTGTAATTCCAACACTTTGGGAGGCCAAGGCAGGTGCATCACCTGAGATCAGGATTTTGAGACCAGACTGGCCAACATAGTGAAACCCCATCTCTACTAAAAATACAAAAATTAACCACACATGGTGGTGGGTGCCTGCAATACTGGCTATTCAGGAGGCTGAGGCAGGAGAATTGCTTGAACCCAGGAGGGAGAGGTTGCAGTGAGCTGAGATCATGTCACTGCACTCCAGCCTGGGCAACAGAGCAAGACTGTAACACAAAAAAAAAAACAAAAAACAAACAAAAAAAAAAAAAACAAAGAAAGAAAGAAATTGAAGTGGACATAAACAAATGGAAAGATATTTCATGCTCATGGATTGGAAGAGCTAATATTACTAAAATGATAATACTTTCCAAAGAAATATACAGATTCAATGCCATCCCTGTCAAAATACCAATTACATTTTTCACAAAATAGAAGAAATCCTAAAATTTATATGGAATCACAAAAGATCAGAATAGGCAAAGCAATCCTGGCAAAAAGAACACAGCTGGAGGTATCATACTACTTGCACTCCCAAGCTTATTGCCACATTATTCACAATAGCCAAAATGTGGAATTAACCTAAGTACCTGTCAATGGATGAATGGATAAATAAAACATGATAATAATATATGGTGGAATAATATTCAGCTATAAAAAGACTGAAACTTGTCATTTGCAGCCACATGGATTATGTTAACTGAAACAAGCTAAGCATAGAAAGACAAATGTCACAGACTTTCACTCATATGTAGGAAGTAAAATAGTGGATCTCATGGAGATAGGGAGTAGATCTGTGATTACTAGAGGACAGGAAGGGTAGCAGGTAGCAGGCAATAAAAGAAGGCTGAATAATGTGTGGAAATATACAGTTTAATCAAAGAAATAATACCTAGTATTTGATAGATGAGTAGTTTAAATGTAGCTTACAATCATCTATTTTATATTTCAAAGTAGATGAAATAATAATTTGAATGTTTCCAGCATTAAAAAGCAAAGGTTTAAAATGATGGGTATCTCAATTATACTAATTTGATCATTACAAATTATATAAATGTATTAACTTATCACATGTACCCAGAAAACATGTACATCTATAATGAATCAATAACAAAATAGGCTGGGCACAGTGGCTCACACTTGTAATCCCAGCACTTTGGGAGGCTAAGGTGACAGCATCACTTGAGCCCAGGAGTTTAAGACCAAACTGGGCAACATACTGGGACCCTACCTCTACAAAAAATTAAAAAATTAGGTGGGTGTGGTGGTGCATGCCTGTGATTCCAGCTACTCAGGAGGCTGAGGTGGGAAGATATTTGAGCCTGGGAGGTTGGGGCTGCAGTGAGCTGTGATCATGCCACTGCACTCCAACCTGGATAATAGAGTAATACTCTATCTCAAAAATTAAAAATTCAAATTAAGTAAAAAGAAATACTGATTAAGTTTTGGCAATAAAGAAAATTAAACATTTTTAAAACCACAGGACATTTGACAGTTTTGCCATCTGATATGGTTTGGATGTTCACGTCCTCTAAATCTCATATTGAAATATGATTCCCAATGTTGGAGATGGAGCCTAGCGGGAGGTGATTGAATCATGAAGGTGGATCTCTCATGAATGGTTTAGCACCATCCCCTTGGTGATAAGTGAGTTTTTGCTATGACAGTAAACTTGTCTTAGCAGAGTGAAACTTGTCATTTGCAGCAACATGGATTATGTTAATTGAAACAAGCTAAGCATAGGAAGACAAACATCTGGTTGTTTAAAAGAGACTGGAACCTCACCCTTCTCTCTCTTGCTCTTTCTCTTGCCATGTGACATGCCAGCTCCCACTTTACTTTCCACCATGAGTTAAAGCTCCCTGAGGCCTCACCAAAAGCTGACCAAATATGGCACCATGTTTCTGTACAGCCTGCAGAACTGTGAGCCAATTAAATCTCTTTTATTTATACGTTACTCAGCCTCAGGTACTTCTGTACAGCAACACAAGAATGGACATAACACAGGAAGTTATGTTACTCCACCATATTGTTTATAAGTGCAGTAATTCGGAAGTCTCTTAGACACATGTTTAAGGCACATTTGTCAGAAGTTTAGAGATAAACGAAATGAAAATTCAGGAGCCTATGACTTCATTGGTCTGGGACATGTTGAGATAGCATCTCCAAAGTGAAAATGTTGGATCTTACAATTTCTATCTTTAAGAAAAAAAAAGGCACAATATGTAGTGCTTTTGGATCATACAGGTAACATATAATCCATTTGAGGCCTCTTCAATGAAGCAATTTCATCTATTTTATTCACAAATATCTAACACAGTTAGTGGGGTTGAATAGGCTTTACTAGTCCATTTGCATTGCTATAAAGGAATACCCACGTCTGGTACAGGACACATGGCATCATCATCTCCTTCTAGTGAGGCCTCAGAAAACTTCCACTTACCGTGCAAGGCAAAGGGGAACAGGTATATCACATGGCAAGAGAGGGAGCAACCAGCTCTTGTGTGAACTTATAGAGTGAGAAGTCATTACTACAGGGAGGGTACCAAGGCATTCATGAGGGATCCACCCCCATGACCCAAACACCTCCCATCAGACCCCACCTCCAACACTGAGGATCACATTTCAATATGAGATTTGGAGGAGATGAAACATCCAATCTGTATGCTAGGTACCCTCATCCATTGCTCATGGGTAGTTTAAATTGCTAAATCTACGGAGGGGAACTTGGCAATATCACTAAAATTCTAGATGCCATTCCATTTGTTACCACAATTCTACCTGTAAGAATTTATCTTACATGTGTGTAATGCTTTCTCTATAATTTATTTTAGTATAATTTATAATAGTAAAGACTGGAAACAACCTATCCATCTGTAGGGTTTGGTTAAATTTATTGCACTACACTTATACAACAGGAACCAGGCAATCATAAAAATGATGAAAAAGTGCTTTTTAAATGTGAATGGAATAATCTTTAAGTCAGTTTTTACAGAGTTAAGTTACACACACCCACACAAACAAATACACACACACACACACACAGAAAGAGAGAGAGAGAGAGAAAGTTTTAAAGCAGTCTACTAGCATGCTATCATTGTAAGAAAAATGTGTTCTGCTTGTATATGCATAAAGTATTCCTGGAAGGATAGAGTACAAAAATAGTGACTTTGGTTACTTATTCAGAGAACTAGTTGATTGGAAGGGTGGGAGAGTAAAGGGGAAGGAGGAAAGAGTTTAATTTTGAGTTCTGAAACAACTGAATGTGTTACCTGAACTGATCAAATATGTTTTAAATGACTTATAAGACAGTTTAGAGAATAAAGTAGCTGGACCAAGATGATACTCTCTTCTTACCAGGCACACCCTAAAGTACAAGTCTCAGCTTTCCTTCCTTAGATGTAATCATGTGACCTGGTTCCAGCCAGTGAAAAAGGCCCAGAAGTGCAGTGTTTGATTTTGGGGCACTGCTATTAATAAGCAAATGTTCCATCAAGCAACGGTGTGCTTGATGGATGCAAATGATGACAGGGACAGTGGAGCCTCAGAGTGAAAGGAGCATATGGATTCTTGAATAACCATGGCGATGTGAACAGCTCAGATATCAGGAACCCTTATATGGACTAACACATAAGCAAGAAATAAACGTATTTGGTTGGAGCTATCACACATTTTTTAGTCATATTTATTAGCTCAGATTTACCTCCCTTAATACAGAAATTGTAACCAACACAGGTATTGCTGTGAAAGAATAGTAACATACATGCCATTGATTTAGATGATGTGTAGCAAGAAAACAGGTACCATATGCTATAGAGTTGGAAACATGCATTTTCTTCTGCAGTGACAAAACATTTGGTAGAACTACCACTGCAATAGATCGGAAGGCAAACACGTGCCTACTGAGCCAGAGTGTTAGCATGTGTTGGCTTTTACCTGCTGCTTTGAAAAAGGAAGATAAAAAGAACACCGAGATCATAAATTGGGTCCCTCACTAGGATGGAAAAGACAACTAAACCCCAAAGAGCAAGTTTGTATGCTTCTATATTTCCAACCTAGGTGGTTAGTTCAGTTAGTATCATTAAGTTGACAGAGAGGCATTATATCGTTTGGGTGTCCCCTCCAAATCTCATGTTGAACTGTAATCCTCAATGTTGGAAGTGAGGCCTGGTGGGAGGTGTTTGGGTCATAGGGCAGATCCCTCATGACTTGGTGCTGTCCTTGCAATAGTGAATTCTTGCAAGATCTTGTTGTAAAGTGTGGCATGTTCTTCTTCACTCACTCTCTCTCTCCCATACTATGTGATGTGCCTGTTCCCCCTTCACCTTCCTCCATGATTGTGAGCTTCCTGAGGCCCTCCCAGAAGCAGGCAGATGCCAGCACCATGCTCTCTGTAAAGCCAGCAGAACTGTGAACCAATTAAACAAATCTCTTTTCTTTATAAATTACCCAGTTTCAGGTATTTATTTATAGCAGTGTAAGTACAGCGTAATACAGTGGAGCAAAGATGAAACTCATTTAATCAAGTATAAAAGTTACACCTGGAAAATAACTTTGAATATGGTTATAGGCACAAGGAATTTTCTGGAAGCAAACAGGTCAGATGTCTACTAGTCTCAGGGTACTGTACATCTAAAGAATCCATGAAAACAAAAACCCCAAAACATTTGATTGTTTTAAACTTCGAAATAACCATTGGATCCTCAAACCTGCATGAGCAAAAAGTTCACTGCAAAAGTTTTATTCTCCCATGGAGAAAATATTCTACAGTACCTATTTCATCTGTGACACAAAAAATGAGGACCAGGGAGAACTTGCCAAAGGGAAGTGCCAGGGGCAATAGAAAAGTACAGTCTAATTCCAGGTTTATCTTTTTATCCTTTTGGGCTGCTCTTCTCCATTTTGGTCCCCCATATTCTTACTACCTTAAGTTTTCTGATGCAATCAGATAGACTTAAAACATAATTTCCTCCAATTTTTCTAATTGTATTTGTGAAAGATTTTTTCTGTGTCAAGTTGTCCATAATTTCTTGAAGAAAAAGTGTTGTGTTTTTTTTTTAACAAAGCTTTCCAGGTGATTATATTAATAATATGCAGCAAAGACTGGGCAGACTCTGTCCTTCTTAGTACTTAGGTCAGTCATAGAAAATGGGAAAATTCTGACTCAATAATTCTCATTTCGTTATATATCCACACACAAAAAAAGAATTTTGTTGTTAATAAAGAGAGGGCTCTCTCCCCTCTTTAACCTGTCTCAACAAATTATTGTCTATAACTTAATACACAGCTTCTATCCATTGGTTTAATCTAAGGTTTTATCTCATTAAAAATGCAACATGTGTGTAAGTAAAATATATTACCATTTAATTTTACACTGAAGCTAAAAATTACATCATTAATTCACTTAAAAAGTTAGTGAGTACTATGGTTCATGTCTGAACATATAAGCATTGCAAATGTGAAATTAAAATGTTTAATTTATCAATGTTTATATGACACATATTTAATGATATATAAATATATGATAATTTGGTTATAAAGATTAAATGGTTTAATCAATGCCTGCAATTTGCTATCAGTATCAGTGTGTGACAGACAGTGTTGTTTGCCTGTCATTAGTCATTTTCATTTTCTTCCATGCTGGAAAAAAAAACTGATTCAGGTATTCATATTCTGACTTCTAATTAAAACACTTTTTTGCTTAATTTATACTGCTGGGTTTCATTTTCCTTACTAGGGGTTTGTTGAGAGTGGGCAGTGGTGTATTGGTAAATGTTTAACCACTAGCTCTCAAAAGAAAGAAAGAAGGAAAGAAGAAAGTGAGAAACAAAGAAAGAAAGAGAGACAGAGAAAAGAAAGAAAGAAAGAAAAAGAAAAGAAAGAAAAAAGGGAGAAAGAAGGAAAGGGAGAAAGAAAGAAATGAAGGAGGAAAGGAAGAAAGGGAGAAAGAAAATGAGAAGGCAGGAAAGCAGGAAGGCAAGAAGAAAGAAAGAAGAAAGAAAGAAAGAAAGAAAGAAAGAAAGAAAGAGAAAGAAAGAAGAAAGAGAAAGAGACAGAAAGAAAGAAAAGAAAAGAGAAAAAGAAAGAAAGAAAAGAAGAAAAGAAAAGAAAAGAAAAAAAGAAAGAAAGAAAAGAAAGTCTCTGATTTGTAGCACATAACAATTTCTCTGGTGTGACCAATTTGAGCTACCAATGTGACATCAACCAGCTCACAAAATTCTTGGAAATTTAACAATTGACTTCTTCAAGCCAGCATGAACCTGCTCCAACAGAACAGTGAGGATGAATATCTGTGTCGGTCCCTGCCAAGGAGAAATGAGAAGTTTGGAGATTACTTTAGAGACAGGTTTTATTACTCATAAAAAAGAGACTCAGAAGAATAAGACAATCCTTCTCTTTCTGGTATTTTTCCAACTTTTTATTATGAAAAAACATTCAGCAAATTTGAAATAATTTTATAGTAAACACATACACTTATCACCTAGATTCTATCATTGACATTTTTATTATAGCTATTAATATACTTTATAAATCCAACAGTCCACATTATTTCATAATTCATTTCAAAGTAAATTTCATATATTAATGCCCTTCTCACTAGAAACTTCAGCATTTGTAGTATTACCTAGAGTTCACTGTATTTTGTAGTTTTTCTTTTTTTCTCAGTAAAATTTATAAATTAAATGTAAAAATCCTAAGTGATACATGTGTACACTTGCATAACCCAAACTCCCGACAACAGGTAGAAAAAGTTCACCCCCAAAACTTCTTTTGCTCTTTTTATAAGTTAATTCCCACCTTCTTACACAAGAGGCAACAACACTTCTGATGTTTTTCTAAGGTAGATTAGTTTTGCCTTTTCTAGAACTTCATATAAATAGAACCATACAATATGCACACTTTTGTATAGGGCTATTTTCATCCAGCATAAGGCTTTCAGTATTTATCTATGTTGTTGTGTATGTGTTTTCTTTTTTAATTGTGCAGCAGTATTTCATTGTATGAATATATTGCAGTTTATTTATGCATTCTCCTGTGGATAGACATGTGAGATTATTTTCCAGTTTGGGCTATTTTGAATAAAACTGCTATAAATATTTTATACAAGTCTTTTTGTGAACATGTTTTTATCTTGAGTAACCACCTAAAGTGGGATTGTTGGATCATCAGAAAGATATACATTTAATTTTTATAAGTGTTTTCAAGAGATACTATAACAATTTACACTTCATCAAAAATATCTGTGAGTCCCACTTGCTTTGCATTTGGCCAATATTTGATGTTGATACTCATTTTAATTTTAGCCATTGTAGTGGGTTTATGGTGGTATCACATGTCCTTGTTGACTAATGATGTTGAATGCTTTTCCATGTGATTATTCGTTGTTCATATATTCTTGTTTTAAAAATGAAAAGTTTACTCAAATATTTGACTTATTTTTTATTGGGCTGTTCATGTTTATATCATTAAGTAACAGGGATTATTTACATATCCTATATATATATTCCAGTCCTTTGTCAGATGTTTTTCAAATATTTTCTTCCAGTCTGTGACCTGCTTATTCATTTTCTTAACAATGACTTTTAATAAGCAGGTTTTAATATTGATGAAATTTAACTTTTTCATCTTTTTCTTTTAGTCATTCTCTCTAAGAAATGTACTCTTTGTCCCAATTTGCTGAAGTTTTCTCCTGTTTTCATTTAAATATATTCTGTTTTAAACTTTTATATTTGGGTCTATAGTTCATCTTTATTTAATTTTGGAATATGATTTGAGATGAGGGTTGAGGCTTATTTTTTTCATATGGAGTTCCAGTTCTCTTAGCACCAATTGTTAAAAATAATCTTTTATTTACTCATTGGATTGCCTTGGTGCCTTTGTAGAGAATCCAATATGCATGTAATTGTGGGTCTATGTCTGGGCTTGGTGTGCTATTCTTTTAATATATTTGTCTATCTTTACTTTAATAGTATAGTGTCTTGATTATTGTAGCTTTACCTTAACTATTACTTTGTTGTTTTAAAATATTACTTTTAATGATTTTAAAGATTATTATCAATATTCTAAAGCCTTTGGATTTCCACACACATTTGCAAATCCACTTGTCAATTCATAAACATAATTCTGTTGGAACTACAATCTAAATTGCATTGATCTATGGATCAATTCAGTAAGAATGGACATATTAACAATATTGAGTCTTTCCAAAAGAAACTGATTATAAATACATAGCCAAGCAGAACAGAGAGTTGACTTATTGTAAACAACTGTCAATTTGGGGTATTGTTCATCCTCAAATTGAAATAAGTAATTAAAGTATAATGAAGAGGAAAAATAATCCTTATTTTGCATGCCACCTACCATCTGGCAATTTTTATCTAATGTCTTCTAGGCTGATCCTGGAATTTGGGCATGAACTTAGAAGTTGTGAGAGTCCGTGTAGTGTGCCTTAAAATTCGTTCCGTTCCATAAATTTCAAACATGAGAAAAGATCAGCAAAAGCCCCAAACAATTTTTAAAAATAGGTTTAATAAATAAATAAATATATAAATTTCAATAACTTCCAGGCTGGAGTGCAGTGGCATGATCATAGTTCACTGTAACCTTCAACTCCTGGATTCAAGTGGTTCTCTCACCTAAAACTCTGGAATAGCCAACACTACAAGCAGGAGCCACTGCCTTTGGTTTAAAGTAGCTGTATTGAGATGTAATTCACAAATCATACAATTCATCAAAGAGTACGTTTGTTCAGTAAATTCACGGGGTTGTGTAACTATGGCCAAAATCTAAGTTTAGAAAGTTATTGTCCACATGGAAAGAAACTCTATTCTCATTTTCATCTTCCTCCCTCAAACCCCAGTATTCTCACCCTTGCAGCACCTGAGGTGGTGCTTCCACCCTATGAATCAGAGCTACTTGGGGGATGGTAGGCCAGATCCTCTCAGTCCTAGAATAGAATTTCTGCAATATGAGGCTGGGTAGGGGTGAAGAGGGGAGAATAAATGATGGCAGTTTGTGCCTTCTAGGGCAAACTGGAGCCTCAGGCTGGGAGGTGGAAAAAGAGGGAACCTTTTCTTCCTGGCTGCACCTGCCTGGAGTAGAGCACACAGGGTAGAGCTTTCATAACATGGAGCTGAATGTGGGTGACAAGGGAGTGGGTCATAATTCAAATGCCATAGACTTTCACTTGTATTAAAAGAAAATTTGGCTGATTTTCTTGAATGAATGTTTCTTCATTTGCTGTATGCCCTTAAGGACAATTTCCAGAGGTTTTAGCCATTTAAAAAAATATACATGTGGCCGGGCGCGGTAGCTTACGCCTGTAATCCCAGCACTTTGGGAGGCCGAGGTAGGTGGATCACAAGGTCAAGAGATCGAGACCATCCTGGCCAACATGGTGAAACCCATCTCTACTAAAAATACAAAAAAATTAGCTGGGCGTGGTGGCGCACGCCTGTAGTCCCAGCTACTGGGGAGGCTGAGGCAGGAGAATTGCTTGAACCTGGGAGACGGAGGTTGCAGTGAGCCGAGGTTGTGCCACTGCACTCCAGTCTGGCACCTGGTGACAGAGTGAGACTCTCTCTCAAAAAAAAATATATATATACATGTATGCAATTTTTACCAGTTAAGTTGTTTTGCTGAAACACAGAGGCCGCTGAACTCCTATGTTATTCTAAAGTCTCAAAATATCTCTTCGTCGTCCTTAAAGATGTCTCTGTCAGGTTAAAGATGAAGTCTTTTTCTAAATCCCCGCTCATTCACTCCATGATCCTCATGATGATGATGTGTGTGTATATATATATATATATACACACACACACACACATATATAATATAAACATATATTTTATATGTATATATAATATGAACATATATTTATATATATATAATATATATATTATATATATATAAAATATATATATTATATATATATAAATATATAATATATATACATAAAATATATATATAAATAAAAGCTCCTTAAACATGAAGGAAGATGTGGTGACATGCCATGCCAAGCCCTTTCCTACCACAGGGGTTTTGCCTGCATTATTATTCTTGTTGGAATAATCACTCCTTTCTGCAAAGACCTTCCATTCTCACCTCCTTAAGGTCTTACTTTTTGAATCTCAGGTTAAATATCAATTTCTTGAGCAATGAAGTGTTTCTTCGCTCACTAACACTACATCAGTGACTCCTTTATGGTTTTACAGCTTTTTGCATGTTCACTAGCCATTTACAGATTTTTATAATTTTCTTTTGCAGCACCCATCTATCACAGAGTGGAATAAGTTCTGTGATTATTTGATTAAACTCTCTCTTCCCCACTACACTGTAAGCTTCTTATAGCAAGGATAGTTTCTATTTTCTATCTATCAGTGGACATAGCATGCCATAGTAACTTGTGGAATGAATGAATGAACATGAATAAATTTGATGTGGGTTTTATATATAAATATATATATATATATAAACATATTATATATAATTATATATTATGTATAAATATATGATGTTATATCTTTATTTTATAATATATAAAAACATGATGTATATATAAAATATATGATGTCTATATGTATATGTAAAATAAATATAATAAACATATTTCTGAATAACATTCAGCGACGTTTTTGCTCATACTCTCACCATTCAATTTGTGGAATGAATGAATAAAAATGAATGAATTATATGTGGGTTTTATATATACAAATAGAAATATATATAAATTAATATATATAAAAACACATATTTGTGAATAAACATTCAGAAGTGTTTCCATTCATACTCTTGCCAGCACCACGATTGTGTATAACCCTGCCTGCTTCTTATTTGGTATCAATCAAGTACCATTCTTGTAAATGTTGGGACTAGTATTATTTACTTATTTATTTATTTATTTAATTTATTTATTTTAGAGATGGGGTATCACTTTATCACCCAGCTGAAGTGCAGCAGTGGCGCGATCATAGTTCACTGCATCCTCAAGTTCCCAGGCTCAAGCAATCCTCCAGCCTTGGCTTCCCAAAGTGCTGGAATTACAGGTATGAGCCACTATACCCAGGTGGAACTAATATTAAAAAGCATTTTAATATGCTTTTTTGTGATTTGATAATGAGTTGAATAGCTTTTGCATGTTCACTGGCCATTTACAGATTGTTGTCATCTGTGTATTGTCTTTTCATGTCTTTGTTCATTTTCGCTGCTGCTGGCTACTTGCTGGTCTTTCCTAAGTATCTAAGGGCCTGTCTCTGCCAGAGGGTACAACTCTTGCTTCTGACCTTCCTCCCTATCCAGCTGTAATATGCCACAGCCACTTAGCCAGTGTTGTTTAGGACTGATGCTCTCTTAGGTTAGTGAGGAATCAAGTGAAGGGCAGTACATTCTTCCCTGTCAAGTTTTGTATTTTTATTTTTTGGCTTGTTTGTTTGTTTTTGATGATGGGTATCTCCATCTGCCTGCTTCTCCTTGGTTTCCTGCATATTTCAATTCCTGTCAATCTCCTGCCTTCTAGATAGTTGCATAACGTTGACGTTGGCCTGTCTTTTGATTTCTGTTGGCACCTCTATTTTGCTTTTCCTCCTTCACTAAGCTCCAGCCTCTTGTGCATTTTGCTTTTATTTCTCCTAGCTTCTTGCTTCCTTTTCCTTGATTGGCAGCCACTAAGATCCCACTTAGACAATAGCATTATGCAATCATCTGGCAGCATTTGTCCTTAAGTACGGAACAGAGGAGTATATCATGGTGGAGTGATGCAATGAATTGGACAAAAGGTCAGGTCACAAAATTGAAAAATCCTGGGGAAGTATAGTCAAGAGTAATATTTCGTTTAGCATTATTCTTGCTATCTAATTAATGTCAATCAGTATCAGTTCCATTAAAATGGTCCCCCATAGGCTAGTGGACAGAAATTCCTAGCTGAATATGAAGGAATCTTTTGAATTACTTGCTGCTGCCAGACCCTTCATTTCAATCCCTCATTTACTCCCCCAGTGTTTGAATTAATGGATGTGGTTCATCAATTCTGGCACTTTGAATTGGCAGATGTGGCTTAAAATTAATAATCTGAAGCTCTCCTACTTTGAGTCTAGTTAGCATTGACTTCCCTTAGGACCATGCTTCTTAACTAGTCTTACTTATGATTAGCAATTATTTCAGACCTTCTATGAATGCATATCCCTATTATTGATTAGCTCTCAGATCTGCTTAGTTTTCACTTATCAGCGATCCCTTCTGTGGCCTGCAGTGCTCAGGAATATTTCTTGAAAATTTATAATGGAAGGGATCAGACTCCGAAAGGATACTAGGCAATTCTAGAACAATAATATTATAGTACTTTGATCTGCAACTTCTAGTGCTCTTGGGAAAAAGTAGGACAAGTGTGTCATTTCCAATTCCTTTATTGAACATATACTTGGTGAATATCCATGACTATAGTATAAAGGAAACAAAAATATGGGCAAAATGTGAATTTTGCCTTCATGGAAATCATAGCTTAATATTATATTTATGGAAAAAATTTATAATGGTATATAGACTGTGTTCTATTCTATAATAGAAGTATAAACAAATCCTTTATTTACCAGCCTGGGCAACATAGTGAGACCCCATCTTTATTAGTTCATTTTTACGCTGCTGATAAAGACATACTCAAGACTGGGTAACTTATAAAGAAAAAGAGGTTTAAAGAATTCACAGTTCCATGTGGCTGGGCAGGCCTTACAATCACGTGGAAGGTGAAAGGCATGTCTTACACTGGCGGCAGGCAAAAGAGAGAGTGACGAGCCAAGCAGAAGGGGTTTTCCCTCATAAAACCATCAGATCTTGTGAGACTTACTCACTACCACAAGAATAGTATGAAGAAAACCTCCCCCATTATTTCCCACTGTGTTCCCCCAAAAACATTTGGGAATTATGGTAGCCACAATTCAAGATGAGATTAGGGTGGGGACACAGCCAAACCATGTCATTGTCTCTAAAAAAAAATGAACTGGGTATGGTGGTGCACACCTGTAGTCCTAGCTACTTGGGAGGCTGAGATGGGAGGATCACTCGAGCCTGTTAGGCCAAGGTTGCCATGAGCATGATTACCCCACTGTACTCTAGCCTGCATGACAAAGTCAGACTCCATCTCAAAAAAGAAAAAAGACTTCATTTATTCATTCAGTAAATATTATTGAGTGGTCTACCAGAGTCTGAAGATACTGCTGTGAATAAACTAGGGTTTTGTTCATAAGACCTATAGGTAAGGGAGAGATTGCTTACATTTGCAAAAATTAGAGAAGCCTTCTTTAAGAGGTGGCATTTAGGCTGGACATGGTGGCTTACACCTGTAATCACAGCACTTTGGGGGGCCGAGGTGGGCAGATCACCAAGTCAGGAGTTTGAGACCAGCCTGATCAACATGGTGAAACCCCATCTCTACTAAAAATACAAAAATTAGCTGGGCATAGTGGTGCGCAACTGTAATTCCAGATACTGAGGAGGCAGAGGCAGGAGAATTGCTTGAATTTGGGAGGTGGAGGTTGCAGTGAGCCAAGATCATGCCACTGCATTCCAGCCTGGGTGACAGAGCAAGACTGTATCTCAAAAAAGAAAGAAGAAAGAAAGAAAGAAAGAAAGAAAGAAAGAAAGAAAGAAAGAAAGAAAGAAAGAAAGAAAGAAAGAAGAAAGAAAGAAAGAAAAGAAAGAAAGAAAGAAAGAAAGAAAGAAAGAAAGAAAGAAAGAAAGAAAAAGGTGGCATTTAAGAGGGTCCTTAAAGTAATCTTTGTCCATGTAGAAGGACATTTCAGGAAAACGGAATAAGGACAGGCATGAAGATCATACAGGCCAAGAATGTTCACCAAATGGCTGCCAGGTTTTTTGAGCTTGAGCTTAGAGAAACAAAGAGGCAGAATAGGAGGAAACCCCAAGAAATTAAGTTGAGGTCAGATTATGGAAAGCCTTATTGTCCATCTATCCACCCATCCATCCATCCAACCATCCAGTAAACAACCTGATGTGAAGCTGCCATCAAAGAAACTCAGATTACAAAGCAGCAAAGGAACAAAATTTGTGGTGGAATATGTGAAGGTTTTAGAATATGTAGCTTGAATTACATGTGGCTGAGCAGGGTTCATTTTCAAGGGGGTGAGTTATTTGCCTTTACTGCTTCACCCTGTGTCCTCTTTGGGGACTGTATGTTCTTCACCCTTGGAAATGAAAGACTCAGACTTATAGTCAATGCAGGATGCTGCCAATGTTTCTGAGAAATAATCAGCTTCTCTCAAGTGGATGAAAAATTGGCAGTCTCCAATTTTAGCTTCTCAAAAAATGCCAAGTAGTTTTTCACCATCTTTTAATTTGTGACACTAAACAACAGAGACAACCTGCTTGGTGGGATTTAAGGTGGACAGAGTACATATCCTTTAAGGTCTACAGCTGATATCCTTTAAGGTCTACAGTGACTCCACTTTAAACCTCAGACCCAAGACCATTCGGTCTTGCTGTCTTCTCATCCTTCAATCCCCTGCTACACTCAAAATGCGAATTCCCCCTGGTCAACAGTACTCTTACACCAAGTCATCCTCATCCCTTATGCCACTCTTCAATTCTATTGCTGGCCTCCATTTAATCTGTTTTTCTGAGGCCTCTTTTATCTTCTTTTCATCCATGTCATTGCATTCTTAGGGCCTTCTATTAGTCTATTTTCACACTGCTATAAAGAACTACCTGAGGCTGGGTAATTTACAAAGAAAAAAGATTTAATTGACTCACAGTTCTGCAGGCTTAACAGGAGCATGATTGGAAGGCCTCAGGAAGCTTACAATCCTGGCAGAAAGCAAAGGGGAAGCAAGCACCTTCTTCCTGTGGTGGCAGGAGAGAAAGAGACAGGGAAGGGGGAAGTGCCATACACTTTTAAACAAACAGATCTCATGAGAACTCACTCACTATCACGAGAACAGCAACAGGGAAACCGCCCCCAAGATCCAGCCACCTCCCACCAGGTCCCTCCTCCACTTTGACATGAGATTTGGGTGGGGACACAAATCCAAAGCATATTAGGCCTCAACTCTTTCCCTAGCTAGCCTACACATTCTAATGCCTTCTAGTGTATTATATCAACCACTTGAGTGCCACCATGTTCAGCATCCTAATTTCCTTCTATTTCTACTGCACCCTTACCTCAAACCTTAATCTTCAATCAAGTCACATACTTGCTTTCTCTCTTTCTAAAGCGCTGATGAGAAAACCACAAAACTGGGTGGATTTATGCCACTGTATGTATATACCTGGTTTCCAGCCTTTAGGTGAGGAGTTCCAATTGCCTAAAGGTATAATATCAACATAAATTATTTGAAATTCTTTTGCTTAGGAGATTTGTCTATTCTCCTTTATTAGTTTATTTATTCAATCATTTATTTATATCACTATAGACCCATGGATGTTTGTTTTGCACTTTGGGTGATAATCCAATACTACTTAATTTTGCTCAAATTGTTTTGGCTTTGGCCATTGGGAGCTCTTTCATTTAGCTCCAGGGTCCCTTTGACATGCACCCATAATTGTGTGTGTTTGTGTGTGCATATGTTTGAGTGCTTCTTTACGTACTGGTATTACAAGATGTTCCAGATTCATCTTGCATATTTTCTTCCCTACTCCTAGATTCAGACATTTTTCCCCAAGGAGCCATTTTATTCTTCCTTTTATTAAAGAATTGTATTAGAAATCAAGATTTGGGCAGTTGGTGTGCTCTCTGCTACTGGGCTATCATGGTTCCCAGGCTCTCTAATCTGACAGAGTGTATGTGTTCACGTGCATGCATGTGCACACACACACACACATACACAATTTGGTATATGTACACATACTTATAAATATTTCTAATGTATTAATATTTATCTATATTAAGCTAAACATGAGTTCATACTGATGGTCTCAAAGGAGCCAAGTACCACATGGTTAATTCCAGTCCTACCCTCTTTCTTTTCTATAATCTTCTACTCCAACAGTGAAAAATCTGGTTTCTACCATCCATCATCCATTTATTTGTTTATGTATAGTGGTTTCTAAACTGGTAACCTATACATTGGGTTGGAAAAATCTTCATCCAACTAGAGCATGGTGCTTGTATACCATTTCTTTTGCCTTTTGCTTTACAGCATCCATTTATTTCCAACATTATTTAGGTCAGCACCTTTTCCCCATCCCATTCAGTAAGTTTGTTTCATTTATTTGCAACGCAGTTTGATTTTCTTGCCCCAGTCTGCCTTCTTCTCTGAAATTCCAATATCTCCTAAGTGAACTTTTTAAACAAATTGCACAAATTAAAGTTTACTACTTGTGCTATAAAGTCCTGTTGTGTTTTCATGGGTATATGCTATCATATATCTGCCATTATAGTACTATACAGCATTGTTTCACCACTGACAAAATCTCCTGTGCATCATGGATTCAGCCCTTTTCTCCTTGAATTCTTGGCAACCACTGATCACTTTCCAATCCATGGACACAAACTAACTTTCAATTTGTTTCGCCTTCTTTAATTTATTATGCCAATGTTTGTTAGTTTTTTACCTACAGATTCTGTATCTATTATGTCATATTTATACCTAGGTGTATAATTTTTTGGTGAGATTGTAAATATTTAAAAAAATTTAGATTACAATTGTTCAAGGCTGCCATATATATATATATATATATATATATATATATATATATATATATATAAAACAGCAATTTTCACATAGTACACTGACATTGTTTCTAGTCATCCTGCTTCCTAAGCTTGTTAGTTCCAGGATTTCCTTGAAGATTCTTTAGAGTTTTCTCTGTGGACAATCATGTTGTCTGTGACTAAAGACAGTTTTCTTTCTTTCTTTCCAATGTCTACATCTTTTAATTTCTTTTTCTTGCCTTACTGCACTTGTTAGGATGTTAGTACACATGTTGAATAGAATTAGTGGGAGAATAACCTTGCCTCATTCTCAATCTTCAGGGAAAAGCATTTAGTCTCTTGCCATTAAGTTTGATGCTAGCTGTATATTTTTTGCAGATGTTATTTGTTAAGTTGAGGAAGTTCTATACTCCTAATTTACTATTAATTTTTCAAAATCTGAATGAAGGTTAGGAATATTGTCAAATGTTTTTTCTGCATCAATTGTTATGATCATATGATTTTTCTTCTTTAGTCTTTTGACATAGTAGATTCTACTAATAGATTTTTGTATGTTGAATAAGCCTTGAATCCTGGGAAAAGTGCAGTAAGGCAAGAATCTCACTTGGCTGTAGCATATAATTCTTTTTATACATTGTTGGATTATGATGCGCTGTTAAATAATTTGGAGAATACAACTTTGGATAAAACTATCTCATAAACAATCTTATACTCATTGAGAGGGAAATAAACAGATAGACACACTCTTAACTATAATCCAAACCAAAACATAGCAAGTTTTCTAAAAGGGGAAAAAATCTTACAAGTTTTTAATGGAGGGAAAGATAACATCTTGTTTGGAGGAGTTAGGAAGCACTACTATATACTTCTTTCTTTTTCTACATTTCTCTAATACTAGGCCTTAGGAGGCACTGATACGTAAAATGCGGCTAATGTAAAATCAGACTTTGAGGGCTGGAAGTAAGCTCTAATAATCTAACGCAAAGCTTTCTCTTCTTTTATTAATGAGGCAGCGCAGTCTACTCTAAAACCAAGATTTGATATCAGATACCTTGTCCTTTTGTCAGTAAGCTTTACTTTGCCCCACACAGTCAACCACTTAAATAGGAAACATGAATCTGTTTTACTTGGTCTTAAAATTGCTTATTTAGAAAATGAGCATGACTTTTCCTTTGAATTTCCTCATTCCTTCAATAAAAAGAAAACTGGAGGTACTAGGTAGGTATGGAATTGCCTAATTCTGCAATTGAGTAACTCCATCATGTTCTGGTGCTTCAGACCCATAGAGCCAAACAAAGAAAACATAATCCGCATGTGCTACAATCTGTAGTTACCCTGCTCCCCCCGAGGGAGAGAATTCTCGGCTGATGCAGCCATTACTGTATGTTGTCTCTATGGACTTGCTTTTAACATGTGAGTTAACTTGTTGTTTTTCCCCTAGATTTGTGCCAGTTTTATTTTTTCAGAGAAAAACTCAAAGAGGAACTTAAGTGGAAGTTCACTTGTGTTTGTCCTTTGCAATTTCAAGAGATAAATTTCACATTGCCCTGAGGACATTATAAATAAGAAAGTTACAGTCGCTTATTTCAACCAAGGTGTGATTTTTAAAGTTGTTCAATGGGAAAACAGCATGTGTCATAGTTTATTGATGATAATCAGATTCTTATATCTTACCATGTACAATAATGGATGAATATTTCTATTTATCTCATATACAGAATGCAATTTCTGAAATTATTATAATAATGAAGATAACAATAGTGGCTAATATTTATACTTAATCTAAAAATGGTTCTGTACGTTATGTAGATAATTTATTTAATCCCTTCAACCTCCCCATGAATTAGGAATTGTTAATATCATCCCTATTTTAGAGAAAATTAACTTTGCTTTAAAACTGATAAGTAGCTTGCTCAAGGTTGCACAGTTAGTGAGTAGCAGAGCCAATATTTTAGCTGTGCTCTGCCTGACACTGGTCCTTAGGTTTTCATCATAGTGCTCTAACTAGTGCCTCTTATTAGCTATCCCTGGTTATCCCAAGTCCTTGGACAATACCCATCTCTTTCAAACACGTGTGCATGCACACACACACACACACACAAACATACACACACACACACACATACACACACACTCTATCTCTCTGTCTTTCTTTCTCATTCTCTCATCCTAGAGGCTTCTTCCAATTTTCCTAACATTCAAATGTCTTTACAACCTGCCTCTTCTCTATGATGACTTCCCCACAGGAACCCTTCAAACCAGCCAAAGGACTTACTTCATTTTTTCCCTCTCCATGAAGTGTTACCTTACCTTTACTCAAAGAGCTCCCTTCAGCTGCAATGCCCACCCCCATCTCCTCACCAACTGTCTACATTTTAGCTGGGTCAGCTCAAAAGAAAAATTTCCAAGGATAAAAAGAAGACAAGCAGTGGGCGGCTGAGCCCAAGGTGAAATAAAATAATGTTTTCTTTTATTGATTTACCAGTGTCTGTCTTTTAATTTCTGGAGAGCCTCTATTGCATGCAAAAGTGTTAATAGTTGAAGGTCTCTTATTCATACAGTTCCAATCTATTCTGCAAATCAAAAGCAGTGAAAATGATTCATACACGAATAATTCCCCCAAACCTTTGCTTATTAAGATGGATCAGAGATAATTACTAGGTTGGAGAATCTGCATCCACACAATTTTCTGGTCTCACAAACATAATTTTCTTTAGAATGAATAGAAAATATTTGCTCTTTTAAAAGCTGTTTTGAATTATGAAACTGTTTTTCCTGTGTCTTCAGAAATGTGGCTATACCATCTGCGGCTGCTATTCCTCATAGCTGGGGATTTCTGTCTCCCCCCTGGTCTCCACCATTGTGGAGTTTAGCTGGTTTGTTTAAAAACTTCCATCTGTATTCACCTCAGTATGGAGATCTGTGTGTTCTGTTGGTCATTACATCCACTAAGATGAAGTCAGTGAAAGTTTGGATGTTTATAATTTCTTCCTGCAAAATGACTTCACATTTGCATGCAAGTTGGGAGGATAAGAGTAATCTGTCACACCTCAGGGGTTTATTTGACCACCTAACTTTTAGTATTTAGCTGAGAGTCACAGGAAATTTTAATGGGAGTTGCTCTGAGAAAGGGGTGGGGATGAAAGCTTTTTGTCTGTGATCCTTCAAACCATCTGGAATACACATGAGATTTGTTTTCTGCTATTGTCTCTCCAAAGCATCAGGCTGTCGTTCCAGGTGTGTGAAGTGCCTGTGTGGCTTAGGTTTAATACTTGCTTTTCATTATGCCCAACAGCTTGGTCCTTTATTCTCTGAGGGATGTGTTTTCAATACCACAGGAGATTTATTTATGCCCAACCAAATGAATCTTTACAAACAGCTCAACTGGTGTAAGGCCTCAGGTGGGCTTAAGGGACCCACAAGAACAAGGTTTATGTGTAGGCACAGGGAGTATTCAAATGCAGCATTATATTAAAGGCATTTTGAATTTCTCTGTTCTGCTTTTCTAGAAAAAGAAGCACTGCTTCTTCAGAGAATAAACAAGAGATTCCAGGGTTCCTTGAACTGTGTTGGAAAAAGAAAAAGCTAGGCATGTGAAAGACACTGAATAAAGTAGAAATGGAAATTGTGGAAGAAGAGAGGGGAATAAAGAAAATATTTTGTAAAAAATTTAAGGAATAAAGGAAAAATAGGCCTATAGATGAATTTCCAGAAATGGATGAAATTTTGCTGTTTTGGGAGGTGATTTTTCTGTCATAACTTTCTTTCCAGCCTCTTCTCCCCACACCCTTCCCCTAGTTGAGGATATAGTGCAATTGCAACCAATTTTTGGCTTGGACGCACATACTGAGCCAGTACCTCTGTGAACTAAGATTTTTTGCCTCTGTCCTCTGGTATAAGGCACCACCTGCTATAGATGTGAGCTGAAGGAGAGGCATCTTTGCAACACTGTTGGCTATCATGGGAGTCTGGGGCATCTCCTGCAGCTTATCTGTGCCCTCTGGTCTTGCTCATGATGTGCCACTTCCATCTTATTATGGCTAATTCTTTTCTGTAGATGCTGTAGCCTTATTCTAGGACTCCAGGTGTCTAATGTTAGGATTCTCCTGCTGGACTTGCTGTAAAATTCAAACAGCATTGCTTCTCATCACAGATACCTTCAGTGCCATAACATCTGCTGAGTTATATGGCGCAAATGTCAAGGCTGCTTGTAACACAGCCTAAACCTGCTGCAGACTCATTTTTTCTCTAATCTCATTAAAAGCTGTCAGCCTTCCACATCACTTAGTAAAGGGATTGGAGCAGTATTTCAAAAGTGAAATATGCCACCTCCAGAACCTGACATAAGAGAATCCTGGCACCCCCGCCCAGACCACTGAAATCCTAAAATCCTTGACTAATGTGGTGAACTTCTAAATCTTTGTAAGGTTTATCTCAAACTCTCTGAAAAGCAAGTGTTTTACCAAAGCTTCCAATGAGTCACGTGAGCTCATCTAATCTAATTGTCATATCTTTAACATAGTAGAATAATGTTGTCTTGCTGAATGTCCAGATGGTCTAAGTTTCTTTGGGCTGTATTATGATGGAGAGAAGAAGAGTTAATGTAGCTTTGCAGGGGAATCATAAATGTATAATGTTGCCCGTCTCACATGGATGGATGGATGGGAATTGCTTCTGGTCCTTCTTGCAACAGATGGGAAAGAATGCATTTCCCAAACCAATGACTATGTATTCTGCCTCTGAAATCATGTTAATCTGCTTCAGTGACTCTTTCACAATTGGCACCACAACTGTGCCATTTCCCCCAAAACAACAAATAATTAATTAATCAACTAACTTATTAATTAGTTTAGTTGGTTGGTTCAATTGACATATGATTCAGATACAATCAAATGGACATATGATAAGTGTATAGTTGAATGAATTTTGACAATTGGATCCAACTGCGTAACCTACCATAATTGAGATATACATTTACACTCAGAAAGCTCTCATGTGCCCTTTTCAAGTTAATTCTTCCTTCTCAACCTTGACTCTAGATAACCATTGATCTACTTTCTGCCTACATATTATATTTGGCTTTTCTAGGGTTTTACATAAATGGAATCATACAGTATGATTTTTGTGTTTTGCTTTTTCTTTCACCAAAATGCTTTGAGATTAATTCGACATTGTTGCTAGTATCAGCTGGTTGCTCTCTTTATTGCTGAGTATACCTCCCAATTCATGGTATATCCTAACTTGTTTATCCATTCTCCTATTGATGGACACTTAAATTGTCTCCAAGTTTGACTGTTATGAGTAAAGCTGCTATTAACATTCATGTGCAAGTTCTTTTGTAAGCCTATGTTTTCACTGATCTTCAATTAATACTTAGCAGTATAATTGCTGGATCGCAGAGTAGATGTTTAACTTTTTAAGAAATTTTGCCAACAGTTCTCCAAAGGGGTTATATTACTTTTCATTCCTGTTGGCCATAATATGAGAGTGATGATGCTCCACATTCTCACCAACGTTGCATATTGGCAAACTTTTTGACTCTAGCCACTCTGTGAGGTAGGAGTGGTAACCTTACTGTGGTTTTAATTTGTGTTTCCCTGCTGATTTATGATTTTGAACACCTTTTCATGTGATATGGCTATAACTATGTCATTTTGTTATTATTGAGTCTATGTTCAAGTCTTTTGACCATTAAAAAATTTAAGTTTTTTTTTGTTAATTGTTGAGTGATCGTAGTTTAAAAAAATACATTGTGGTTATGAGTTCCTTGTTAAGGTTATATTCTGAATATTTCCCTTAGTCTGTGAGTTGACTATCCATTTTTTAAAGTTCCTTTGATGAGTAGACATTTTTATTTTGTTAAAATCTAACTTTCAATTTTTTCCTTTATGGTTGATGCTTTTTGTGATCTAAAAGACCTTTTGCTATGTCAAAGTCATAAAGATATATGCCTATATTTTCCACAAAATAAGTTATAAATCTAGCTTTCACATTTACATGTATGATCCTTTTCAAATTAATTTCTGTGGATGCTTATGTAGAGATGGAAATGCATGTTTTCTATACGTTTATCTATGGCTTTTCTTTTCCTATTGAATTGATCATTTGTGTGTTGGTCTATTTCTAGAGTTCTGTTCTGTTCCATTGATCTATTCATCTATGCTTAGGCTAATACAACATTATTATTGCATCTGTAGAGTTATTAAATTAGGCTGTGTGAGATTTCTACTTTTGTCCTTGTTTTTAAATATTGCTCTGTATATTCTAGGTCTTTTGCATTTTCATAAATATTTTAGAATCAGCCTGTAAGTTTCTATAAAATGCTTATTGTCACCAACATTTCCTTGGACATATCTTCCCTATGCACTTGGTGAAAGCCGTGGAAAGATGTTGGATTTGGGTAGGTGCAGACTTGCTTTTGGCTGAAGCTCCTTGGGATTCTGATCCACATCTGCTGCAGCATGAGGCCTGTTAAAGGTTTGGCTGAACCATTGTCAAGGGAGCATTCCTCCTCTTCCCACTGTTCTGACAAGAATGGAAGTAGCTCATCACTTTTTTTGTTTTTAAGCATAAGTTTCTTTGTGTCCTCAGGTCTCTGATTAAATAAATCCCTGCTAAGCCATCAGGTTGGATTGAAGGTCTGCTGTTGCTTCCTATATCCTAACTGGAAATCCCTTGCTTTTTATTCACTATCTCAGCTAGAGAAGAAGGATTCAGAAGCTTTCACCTGGCCTTCTTCATTGTAACAGCACTTGTCACACATGTAAAAGAAACAAATGTGTTAATTCTGCCGAATACCAAATATGTACACTCAAGGATAAGAAAAGTAACCAAATGGGTGGGTCCATTGGCCAAATGGATCCCGTGGACCCACTACAAATCAAATATAGGCCGGAACACCATGTATTTATTACTTTGTTCCCATATGTTCCCACTCTAATATGAGGCTCTAATGGCATTTGTCCAAAAAAAAAAAAAAAACAAAAACAAAAAGAAAAAAAGTCTCTTTTCCTAGTTCAGAGCTACCTAAGTAACTGGCAGTTTTAAAGAAACTCAAACCATGTTTCTTCTGCTCTCACAGCACACAACAATAACCAACAAAGAAGACTTCCGTAAGGCTGGGTGTGGTGGCTCACTCCTATAATCCCAGCACTTTGGGAGGCCAAAGCAGGAGGATTTCTTGAGGCCAGGAGCTTGAGACCAGCCTGGGCAACACAGTGAGACCTTGACACCACAAAAAATAAAAAAAATTAGCTGGGCAGTGGTGGTGTGTGCCTATAGTCCTAGTTTCTTGGGAGGCTGAGGCAGGAGGATCACGGAAGCCAGGAATTCCAGGATGCAGTGAGCTATGATTGTGCCACTACACTACAGCCTGGTGACAGAGAAAGACCCTGTCTCAAAATAAATAAATAAATAAATAAATAAATAAATAAAGACTTCTGTGACCCCAAAACTGGTGAGGATTTATCCCCAGCAAGCAAGCAAGCAAGCAAGTTTTGCAGTGGATACCAGCTGGGTGTCCTCTAATTCAATTTCAACATTATCTAGCTGGAGATAGTGTCAGATCCCACAGGTTGAGGACTATGTCCCCAAGTCTGCCCCCACCTTTAGAAACGTGCTGTAAATCCAGGCCTCTGAAACTTCTGCCCAGCTGGCGTCAAACTGGGGTTCCTATGACCCTCACTTTGACTAATTTACTGGAGCAGCTGACAGAACTCAGGGAAACACTTATTTGCATTACCAGTTTAGCATAAAGGATATGAAAAAGGATATAGATGAATATATGCATAGAGTGAGTTATAGAAGAGGCAGAGAGCTTCCATGCCTGCCCTGACCATGCCACCCTTCAGGAACTTCCATGTGTCCAGCTATTCAGAAGCTCTCCAAACGCTGTTGTCTTGGGCCTTTTGTGGAGACTTCACTGGGTAGGAGTGACTGACAGCCATATAGAAATGTGACTAGACAGAAAAGGTATGATCTAAACCCAGCAAGATCTGTCTATTCAGATTCTTCTTGGCCTTTCTGTGCAGTATTCCTTCCTCCAGGGTATGGGGCAAGACCCCCTCTGGAATGAGGTTCCTATGATGCACAGTCAGATTAGAATCCTGCCTTAGGGAGGTAAAAGGAGGGCAGGTAAGGTCACGGGGAGAGATTCTGTTTCTGAGGCCTACTTCTGATGCCTCAAGTGCCCCAATATTATAAAAACCTATACACGTATATAATATCACACTGATCTTAGGATCCTTTGATGCAAGATTGGAAGAATTATTATCATGTTTACTTGCCAGAATTTGCAAGGCTCTTTCTCACCGTATTTGTCTCTAGGCTACATTACTCTTTGACTCTTTAAAATTGTGATAAAATGGGAAATTGCTGAAACATGCTAAAGAGTTTCTCGGTCCATTTATTCTCTATCAAATAGAATACCATGCAATATTGAGATGTTTTATGGCTGCTTCAGCCCTCTGCCTGAGGTGGGATTCTTCAATTGTTGAAGGATACTAGGCCATGAAGTGACATGACCCTCTCAGAATTGGGGATAGACTACCACAGAGATTCCTGAACCCTCCAATTGAGTCTCTGCTGTTTTGAAGTGCTTACCTCCCAAAGGAGGAGATTTATAAGCTTTTTTTTTTAACTTTCCTTGGGGTGCCTAATTCAAGAACATGCTTCATGTAACCTGGTAGTCTAGCCAGCACTCATTTTCTTTGGATAAATTTTATTAGACAGGACACTACAGGCAAAGTTTCTCATTTTTCTCAAGAAGAAACCCAAAGACTAGGTTACTGCATAATTTAAAAACTTATGTATAAAATATATATAAGACAAAGAAAGACTTGTAATAGGAAATTTGCAAATACATGTTCTCATCTTTCATTGCAATGTGTAGCTTATTTCCTGGAAAAGCCCACAAATCTTACAGCAATAAATCTTAGTCCCATCCCAATCTATTCATTCCATTTCCTTCTCATGCATGGAATGACCGTTATATGACTGTCAAAAGATATTCACCTATTAACAAATATTCGTTGAGAGTCTACAATCATGTGTGCATTTCCCCAAGTGTTGGGAGATACTTTGTTCACAAAAAAATGTTCCAGCTGTCATGGAACTTACATTCTGGTGAGGGGAGGCAGTCAACAAATAAGCATATATGTGAAAGGGTGATAAGTGCTCTGGAGAAAAATACAAGGATGGAGGAAAGGGCTTTCTGAAGCTGGTCATGGTAGTAATGTTAAGTAAAATAATCTGGAGTTGCCTCAATGAAAAGGTAATATTAAAAATTATCTGTGTGAAGGTGCCAAGGAGTCTGAAGGCCCCATGAAGAGGGTTCTTCTAAGCATCTCCCCTAATACCTAAATTGGTAGCCAATAGGGACCAAAATCCAGGTATCGAGATCTTCTGTCCCATGCTTTTCCCATTTTGTGACACTGTAAGGATTCATAAGGGATTCACTGAAGCACTTTATCAAGCAATTCGGTGTAGCTGCAAACTGTTGGCAAACAGGAGTGGCAAACAAATTAGCCTAACAAGTCCTTATTGATTACCTACTGTTCAGAGAAGATTACCAGTCCTCCAGGGAGCTCAGAGGAATACACATTGGATTTCCTGCCTCCAAGAAGCTGACAACATGGGGTGGGGGTGGGAGTAAATCATAAACAAGTAAAGCAGATGTTTTAAGGATACCAACTGAACAGTGCAGATGCAAAAATACAGCCAGGGATGCTCTTAGGACAGTGTCTTTTGCCAGAATCCAAATGACATTCTTCACAGGCTTGCTGAGTGAAATAGAATCCTGCTCACTCACTTTCTTTTCAGCCTTGCCCACATATGTGGATTATCATACTGTCAACAGCATAATCTAATAAGAAGGATGGCAATATATTGTCTTTTGTTAGCTGGCTGAAACCCAAGGACTATGGCTATTAAATACAGAAGGGCAGACAGAGAGAAGTTTCATGCTGTCCTGTAATTGCAAAGTGGCCTTATATTTGAGAGTCCTTTAGAGAACAGCATCTATTACCTGTGGATAAGTTGGGATGGTACATTTTAAAATAATATGGAACAGACCTACTGGTAAAATGTGTTACTGATTAGGTCTAGCAGAGGGAGAACTTATATCAGGCACAGTGACTGAACTAATTGGATGACAGAAATAAAACTGTCATTATAGTTAAGAGTGGTAAGGCTGTCAATATATTTGGGAAAGCAAGTAGTTGTTTTAGAGGTCAGGTTTTACACTGCCTGAAGAATAGGGGCTAGAAACTAGGGCACTATATTACCACCCTGTGCTGTGTACCACGGTGCCTGAAGTAATAAGTAGTCAACTCCAAAGGTGTTAAAAAGTAGTTCCAGCTAAAAGCAGAAAAATTCAGAAAGTCTAAGATATATCTATTTTGCAGCAAACCAGGGTATTTATTTGCTCAAGCAAGTCATTTAAGGAAAAATTCAGCAAAGTCAGAAATTTCTCCTTGTATTGTCATAAAAACTTATAATTAAGATGCTCTGGTATTTGTTTTTGATACTTTAAAGGAACTCAGTCTCAATTTTTAAAATATATTTTGGTTATTTTAGCTTCACTTTCTTCCTTAGTTTTAAAGAAAATATACATTTAAAATATTTCATGATTTTATTGCCCATTTGAACAATTCCTCTTTCATCATGTTTCTTGTCTAGTAGGAATTATCAAAAGAAAAAGAGAGACGGCTATATTCTAGCTTACATGAAGCATTTGCTAGAAGGTGGTAAAGACCTAGTATTTGGGATTTTAAGCTTAACTCCATCTATGATTTTGTGTTTATTCACGAATAACATAAAATGAACCAATTGGGCATTCCCACAGAAAAATAAATATATTTAATTTATATATATTAATTGTACATATGATTTTATCTATATATATGTATATGATTTTACATATGCATATATATGATTTTTTTCTTACCATATCATACATTTCTTGTGGTCTCTTTGTGGTCTGCTGGGTTTTCCTACTATTAAAATGTTAAGTGCCTGCCTTTTAAAGTCTTTTTTAAAAAAGTCTTTTTGGCTGGATACGGTGGCTCACCCCTGTAATCCCAGCACTTTGGGAGGTCGAGACGGGTGGATCACGAGGTCAGGAGTTGGAGATCAGCCTGGCCAACATGGTGAAACCCCATCTCTACTAAAAATACAAAAAATTAGCAGGGTGTGGCAGCAGGTGCCTGAAATCCCAGCTAGTCTGGAGGCTGAGGCAGGAAAATCACTTGAACCTGGGAGACTGAGTTTACAGTGAGCCGAGATCGCACCACAGCACTCCAGCTTGGGCAACAGAGCAAGACTCTATCAAAAAAAAAAAAAGTCTTTTAAATTCCCAGAACTGTTCATTTAAATTAGGTATAGCATGTTGGACTTTGGAGACTTTATTTAATTGTTTCAAGGTAATCTACTACACGTCTCAGAAAAGGTGGTTTCTGACTGCATTCAGATCAGGTCAGATTCAGAAAAGACCTATCTATGTTTTATGGAATCAGGTGCCATCAAAAGACTTGGTTTATTCTAATTATCTATAGGCTTCAGATTTGTAGGTAATCAGAAAGGCCAGGTCTACCACCCATAAAGTTGTCTTAATTAACCATGGTGAGTTGGAATAAAGAATTGTTTTGGCCTCTCCTGTTGAGTCATTCTTTCTATGTAGGGAGTAAAGGGAGGTAGTCTGGTGGTCGAGCCAGGGGCTGATTAGAAGTAGAATTAGGCTGTGTTGTAATTAACAAGTAATAATCAACATGCTTAGCTGTGCATGTTGCTGGTGGCGAATGTGTTATGAATTGGAAAAAACTGTAGAGTATGATGTTGGTAGTGTGGAATCAGAGAGTTGGTTGGGGGAAGACACCAAAATTAACCCTAAACATGACTGCCCAGCAATTCCTTCCTTCCTCCACCCCTAAATGCCTATAATCAAGTGATAGGCATGGGCATAGGATAGGGCCTATGGCATCACAGCCAAGAAAAACCTTTTTATTTTATTATTCTCCATTCTCTTTTATTAAGACTTTGGAGAGTAAGTGGTGGGTTTCAAGTTAATCCAAAGAACCAAGAACCCTGCTGAAAAAATGATGCTGTAGTTTCCTGGAAGAAAAAGAGTTAAGCTCGGGGAAATGTATGAGGGGCTGAACCACTGTTACTAGGACTGATAGGAAGAATATTCAAAAGAGGGAGATATTGGCGGCATGGGGAGTTTTCATTTCTGATGTCAATAACTTAGTTAATGTCATTTGTATTTTCTTTTAAGGAAACTTTCTTTTTGTCCCTAGTAGACTTGCAATAATAGTGATAGCAGGAAGATGGGTAGGCTCTTCCTATCCCATATTTTAAATTTTTCTGAGCTTGCAGAGTGAAGGTTTGGATAGGAAAGGTTTGTAAACTAAAACATTATAGCTAGGTAATTATTCCACAAAGCTAATTAATGTGAAGACTTGTAGAACACACTAATGTGGTTTTTATAGGAGAGTGCTAGTCCACTAAGCCACTGAAGAAGTATCATTACCAGCATCATGAGTGAAAAGTTGACAGAGACAGAGACAGAGTGGCACATGTATTTCATCACTAATTCTCTCTCAGAATGCTATCTTACCAGCATCATGTCATGATTTAGTTCAAGAAATGGGCCTTTGGAAACTTTGAAGTTTTATTATTTATAACATGCAATGGGGGAAATTGCCTAGATGAAAGAATAACAAGGAACAGTCTTAACCACATCGTGAGTCTCCCTTCCATTCTCACCTAGTCACAGCAACACTTTGGCTCAGATTGTGAATGGTCATATCATTAGGGTGAAGGTGAGGGAAGTCAAAATCAGGCAGGGCTTAGGGAAAAGATTAGTTCCTTGGGATAGGGAGGAAGGAATGTATGAGCATAAGGTAATAATTGCTAATGTTTGCTAAGTGTTATTCTAAGTGTTTTACCCATATTAAGCCATTTCATCTTTCTAACAGCCATATAGTGTAGATACAGTACGTGCTATATGCATAATCTCTATTTTCTATGTGCCAAAGTAGCCACAGAGAGGATAACAAACTTGCCCATAATTACACAGCTTGTAAATGGCAGAGTCAAGATTAGAAGCCAGGAAATCTGGTGCCACAGTCTAAAGTCTTCACCACTACACTATACTGCTATGAAGCAGCAATATAAGGATGTGGATGAAAGGCTAAGGCAGTGGATCTATCCTAGGAGAAAGACAATGGGAGATGGAACAGAGAGGAGCCCAGCAAGGGTGTGATATATGCCTGTCTCTCAGGGCTGGCATATACAGGATTCTTGCCCAAGTGACAACTGCAACTGAGGGCCCCCTGAGGTCCCTCCTGAGCCCAAGGTCCTGTGACCATGTAATGAACTGGGAAGATAGAATAATGCAATATAAAATGAACAGGAGCTGAGGAAGTGGGTAGCAAGTATATATTGGAGGTCTCAGGCAGAGATTTTGGTCAGGAATGAGTGACTCGCAGATTTTTATTCACAGAGTGGTTATTCTTTATCTGTGCATGAATCTTTTCTCAACCGTCCCTGGCAAGGAGTTAAAAGACCTTGCTGCAAATGCCAACTCCAGAGAAAGCTAGCTCTGTGTTTTCTGTTCCAGGTATTTTGCATAACTCCACTGGTCACCAACTGCCTCTTTGGTTTTAACAGTGATTGGTCTCTCTGAAACCTCTAGCTGCTGGTTTTGGCTCTACTTCTTAGGATCATCAAAACAAGTCTAATAAATTCTCTATATTGTGGCCTTTCGGTCTTTCAGTTCTGTTTCTTCTGGCAAATCATTCCCAGTTTCTAGAGTTTTCTTCCCCATGTGAAATGATGTAAAGTCTTTTATCATTCTGGTAATTTTCTTTGGAATAGTCTCAGTTTGGCAGGAGTCCTTGGGAATATGGTACCTGAATTGAACTTAACACATTAAGTTTGGTTTGACCACCATGAATTGGAGTGAGACAATCACCTCTTTCCTTTTGGACTTCATTAATGAAGGCTGCGGTCTCATTAACTTCTGGATAGTCTCTTTACATAGTGGACTCCTAGTGAGCATGCAGTTAATGAAAACTCACAAATCATGTTTATTCATGCATTTCTCATCCTACACTAAAACTTATTTTAAACTAAGGACATGACATTACCTTTTTGTGTGATGTATTTCATCATTCAGGTTTTAGCCCATTGTTTAGTGTGTTTTGGATATTGATTCTGTCACATACCAATTAATCATTCCTCCACATTGTGTTTTATTTAAAATCTGGTCAATCTGACATCAGTCTCTTCATGTAACTTATTAAAACACGTGGTGAAGAGGCAGGTCAGAGCCTTGTGGTATGATTCCAGGGAACTTTCATCAGAAGCTAATTTTCTCTCTCTTCTGAAAGATAAAGCTCTCAATAAGCCAGGATAAACAGTTTTTTCTTAAATTTTAGCTTTTTCCTGAATTTTAGCTAAAAAGAATCCTTGCAGGTGTCTAACGCCAATGGCTTCTCCATCTTATCTCTGTGCCTATGGAGGACACTGACTCTGGGATGAATCACCTAGTCGTATGTGTGTTTGTGGGTCCTGGGTGAGGTTGCTTCCATGGTGTGGCCCCTTTGGACCTCTGGATGAATAATCACAACCTGCCAAATTGATGGGACTGTGGGCCTTAGCTTTTCTTGCCAATTTGTGAGTTCTCCAAATAGGATTGGTGAGCAGCTTCACAGGCAAATCTTTTTTCTTTTTTTTTTCTTAATTTTTATTGTATTTTAGGTTTTGGGTACATGTGAAGAACATGCAAGATTGTTGCATAGGTACACACGTGGCAGTGTGATTTGCTGCTTTCCTCCCATTCACCTATATCTGGCATTTCTTCCCATGCTATCTCTCCCCAACTCCCCACCTCCCACTGTCCCTCCCCTATTTCCCCCTCCACAGACCCCTGTGTGTAGCGCTCCCCTCCCTATGTCCATGTGTTCTTATTGTTCATCACCCGCCTATGAGTGAGAACATGTGGTGTTTGACTTTGTGTTCTTGTGTAAGTTTGCTGAGAATGATGGTTTCCAGGTTCATCCATGTCCCTATGAAGGACACAAATTCATCACTTTTGATGGCTGCATAATATTCCATGGTGTATATGTGCCACATTTTCCCCGTCCAGTCTATCATCGATGGACATTTGGGTTGGTTCCAGGTCTTTGCTATTGTAAACTGTGCTGCAATGAACATTCGTGTGCATGTGTCCTTAAAGTAGAACGATTTATACTCCTTTGGATATATACCCAGTAATGGGATTGCTAGATCAAATGGAATTTCGATTTCTAGGTCCTTGAGGAATCGCCACACTGTCTTCCACAATGGTTGAACTAATTTACACTCCCACCAACAGTGTAAAAGTGTTCCTATTTCTCCACATCCTCCCCAGCATCTATTGTCTCCAGATTTTTTAATGATTGCCATTCTAACTGGCGTGAGATGGTATCTCAATGTAGTTTTGATTTGCATTTCTCTAATGACGAGCGATGATGGGCATTTTTTCATATGTCTTCTTTTGTAAAGTCTCTGTTCATATCCTTCACCCACTTTTGAATGGGCTTGTTTGTTTTTTTCTTGTAAATCTGTTTTAGTTCTTTGTAAACTCTGGATCTTCTATCTCAGCTCTTTGGAAAGAGAGGAAGACATAATCGTCCTGTAAAGATGGGAAGGTGCATTGAAATATCTTTATGGTTCTTGCTTGCAGTCAAAAGTC
>CAUYLG010023743.1:0-27039 GCA_963573385.1 Cacajao melanocephalus | reverse complement strand
GTGGTTTTTGTCTTTGGTTCTGTTTATGTGGTGAATTACGTTTATAGACTTGCGTATGTTGAACCAGCCTTGCATCCCCAGGATGAAGCCTACTTGATCATGATGGATAAGCTTTTTGACGTGCTGTTGCAATCAGTCTGCCAGTATTTTATTGAAGATTTTTGCATCTATGTTCATTATGGATACTGGCCTGAAGTTTTCTTTTTTTGTTGAGTCTCTGCCCGGTTTTGGTATGTTGGTCTCATAAAATGATTTCAGAAGGATTTCTTCTTTTTGGGTTGTTTGGAATAGTTTAGGAAGGAGTGGTACCAGATCCTCTTTGTATGTCTGGTAGAATTTGGCTGTGAACCCATCTGGACCTGGGCCTTTTTTGGTTGGTAGGCTATTAATTGCTGCCTCAACTTCAGCCCTTGTTATTGGTCTATTCAGAGTTTCAACTTCTTCCTGGTTTAAGCTTGGGAGGGTGCAAGCATCCAGGAATTTATCCATTTCTTCCAGGTTTACTGGTTTATGTGCATAGAGTTGTTTGTAGTAATCTCTGATGGTAATTTGCATTTCTGTGGAATCCGTGGTGACATCCCTTTTATCATTTTTTATTGCATCTATTTTATTTTTCTCTTTTTTCTCTTTTATTAATCTGGCTAGCAGTCTATTTTGTTGATCTTTTCAAAAAACCAGCTCCTGGATTTATTGATTTTTTGAAGGGTTGTTTGTGTCTCTATCTCCTTCAATTCTGCTCTGATCTTAGTTATTTCTTGTCTTCTGCTAGCTTTTGAGTTTTTTTGATCTTGCTCCTCTAGCTCTTTCAATTTTGATGATAGGGTGTCAATTTTAGATCTTTCCTTGCTTCTCATGTGGGCACTTATTGCTATAAATTTCCCTCTAGACACTGCTTTAAATGTGTCCCAGAGATTCTGGTACATTGTGTCTTTGTTCTCATTGGTTTTAAAGAACATCTTTATTCCTGCCTTCATTTCATTGTTTAACCAGTCAATATTTAAGAGCCAGTTGTTCATTTTCCATGAAGTTTTGCAGTTCTGAGTTAGTTTCTTATTGCTGAGTTCTAATTTGATTGCACTGTGGTCTGAGAGACTGTTTGTTATGATTTCTGTTCTTTTGCATTTGCTGAGGAGTGATTTACTTCCAATTATGTGGTCAATTTTAGAGTAGGTGTCAATTTTAGAGTAGGTGTGATGTGGTGCTGAGAAGAATGTATATTCTGTGGATTTGGGGTGGAGAGTTCTGTAGATGTCTATTAGGTGTGCTTGGTCCAGATTTGAGTTCAATTCCTGGATATCCTTGTTAATTTTCTGTCTCATTGATCTGTCTAATGTTGACAGTGGAGTGTTAAAGTCTCTCACTATTATTGTGTGGGAGTCTAAGTTTCTTTCTAGGTCTTTAAGAACTTGCTCTATATATCTGGGTGCTCCTATATTGGGTGTGTATATATTTAGGATAGTTAGCTCTTCTTGTTGCATTGATCCTTTTACCATTATGTAATGCCCTTCTTTGTCTCTTTTGCTCTTTGTTGGTTTAAAGTCTATTTTATCAGAGACTAGGATTGCAACTCCTGCTTTTTTTGATCTCCATTTGCTTGGTAAATCTTCCTCCATCCCTTTATTTTGAGCCTATGTGTGTCCTTGCAAGTGAAATGGGTTTCCTGGATACAGCACACCGATGGGTTTTGACTTTTTATACAATTTGCCAGTCTATGTCTTTTGATTGGGGCATTTAGCCCATTTACATTTAAGGTTAATATTGTTATGTGTTAATTTGATCGTGCCATTGTGATGCTAGCTGGTTGTTTTGCCCATTAGTTGACAGTTTCTTCATTGTGTCGATGCTCTTTACCATTTGGTCCGTTTATGGAATGGCTGGTATTTGTTATTCTTTTCTATGTTTAGTGCGCTTCTATCAGGAGCTCTTGTAAGGCAAGCCTGGTGGTGACAAAATCTCTCAGCAATTGCTTGTTTGCAAAGGATTTTATTTCTCCTTTGCTTATGAAGCTTAGTTTGGCTTGATATGAAATTCTAGGTTGAAAGTTCTTTCCTTTAAGGTGTTGAATATTGGCCCCCCACTCTCTTCTGGCTTGTAGGATCTTCTACCAAGAGATCTGCTGTGAGTCTGATGGGCTTCCCTTTGTGGGTAACCTGACCTTTCTCTCTGGCTGCCCTTAGCATTTTTTCCTTAATTTCAACCCTGGTGAATCTGACGATTATGTGCCTTGGGGTTGCTCTTGTTGAGAATATCTTTGCGGTGTTCTCTGTATTTCCTGGACTTGAATACTGGCCTGCCTTGCTAGGTTGGGGACGTTCTCCTGGATAATGTCCTGAAGAGTGTTTTCCAGCTTGGATTCATTCTCTCCATCACATTCAGGTACAGCTATCAAACATACATTAGGCCTTTTCACATAATCCCATATTTCTTGGAGGCTTTGTTCATTTCTTTTCACTCTTTTTTCTCTAATCTTGTTTTCTTGCTTTATCTCATTGAGTTAATCTTCAATCTCTGATATCCTTTCTTCTGCTTGGTTGATTCAGCTGTTGAAATTTGTGTATGCTTCACAAAGTTTTTGTGTTGTGTTTTTCAGCACCATCAAGTCATTTATATTCTTCTCTAAGCTGTTTATTCTCATTAGCATTTCATCAAACCTTTTTTCAAGGTTCTTAGTTTCTTTGCACTGGGTTAGAACATGTTCTTTTAGCTCAGAGAAGTTTCTTATTACCCACCTTCTAAAGCCTGTCAATTCATCAGACTCATTCTCCATCCAGCTTTGTTCCCTTGGAGGAAGAGAGGCATTCCAGTTTTGGGTGTTTTCATCCTTTTTGCGCTGGTTTCTTCCCATCTTTGTGGATTTACCTGCCTGTGGTCTTTGTAGTTGGTGACTTTCAGATGGGGTCTCTGAGTGGATGTCCTTTTTGTTGATGTTGAAGTTATTTCTGTTTTTTAGTTTTCCTTCTAACAGTCAGGCCCTTCTGCTATAGACTGCTGGAGGTCCACTCCAGACATTTCTTGCCTGGGGATCACCTGCAGCAGCTGCAGAACAGTAAGGGTTGCTGCCAGTTTCTTCTTCTGTTATTTTTGTCCCAGAAGGATATCTGCCAGAGGTCAGCCTGAGCTCTCCTTTATGAGGTGTCTCTTTGGATATATGGGGGTTGAGGAGCTGCTTGAGGAGACAGTCTGTCCCTTATAGGAGCTCAAGTGCTGATCTGTGAGCTCCATTGTTCCATTCAGAACTGCTGGGCAGGTACATTTAAGTCTGCTGCAGTGGAACTCATAACTGCCTTTTTTCCCAGGTGATCTGTCCTGGAAAGGTAGAGCTTTATTTAGAAGTTCCTGATGTGCTGCTGCCTTTTTTCAGAGATGCCCTACCCAGCCAGGAGTTAGCCTAGTCACAGTCTGCCAGCAGAAGCGTTGCTGAGCTACTGTGGGCTCTGCCCAGCTGCTGTGTGAACTTCCTTGCAGTTTTGTTTATAGAGGTATAGTTAGAACTGCCTCAGTAATGGCGGTCTGCCTCAGTAACGGCGGACTGCCTCTGTGATGGTGGACTGCCTCGGTAGTGGCTGACTGCCTCAGTAGTGGCAGGCTGCCTCGGTAATGGTGGACGCCCTTCCTCCCACAGAGCTGGACCATCCCAGGTCCAGCTGCACTTGCTGCAAAACTCTTAATCCAGAGCGTTTCAGATTGCTGATCTTTGTGGGGTGGGACCGCCAAGCCAGTTCACCTGGTTCCCTGTTTCAGCCCCTTTTTTTTCAGTTGAATGGACTGCTCTGTCTCCCAGGTATTCCAGGTGCCAGTTGAAATGGCCACCCAGATTTGTGTGAGTTTTTGTGTGGAGGCCCACTGTGCCAGCTGAAACAGCCATGCTGGAAACTCATGGTGCTTTTCAGCCTGGGAATCTCCTGGTCTGTGGGCAGTAATAACTCATTTGGGAATGTGATGGTCACTCACCCTCTGCATTGTTCTCACTGGGAACTGCACTCCAGAGCTGTTCCTATTCAGCCATCTTGGATCCCTCTCAAAGCTATTCAGGTATTTCTTTATAGTGATGCAAAAATGGGCTAACACAGTATGTGTCAGGCACAATTCTAGGCTCTAGAGAATATAGCCATGTTCTGAATATTGATTGTTGCCAAATGAATATCCCAAAGTATAGTGGCTTAAAAGATAGCAATCATTTTATTATTATGACTCATATTTTTGACTGCCTAAGCTTATCTAAGCAATCGTCTGTCAGGGTCTCTGAGATAGCTGCAGTCAGAGGATGAGAGGGGCCTGGAGTCCTTGCAAAGGTTCCTACAATCACATGTTTAGCCATTGTTGCTGCCTGTCAACTAGGACCTCAGCTGGAGCAATTAAACATTGTGTAGCCTGGGTTTCCTCACAGCATGGCAACTGGGTTCCCAAACTGAGAATCCCAAGAGAACCATGAGGAAACTACATTGCTTTTATGATTTTCCCTTGGAAATCACATAGCATCACTACTGCCAATAGTCAGACCTGCTAAGATTCAAGGGAAAGAAGCATAGAATCCTCACATGTCTCAGTGGGAAGTGTGTCACTATCACATTCTAATAAGACAATGTGGGATGGGAGATCTTCTCATGCTCATCTTAGAAACGTCAGTTGGCCATGAGAAATATAAATATTATACAAAGTATCTGCCCTCATACATGTGTTTAGTGGCTGGGAGAGCCTGGCAATAAATAAATCAAGAAAAGAAAGGAATATCAGTATGATAACTTCTATAAAGAAGAATTAGAGAAAGGAAGGGGAGGGATACAGATGGTGTTGAGTGTACCATCTATTTCATAGAGTGCTCACAGAAGCCTTCTCTGATAAGTAGCCATGTGACCAGAGATTCTGGAGGAACTGATCAATCAAGCTATGCAGATAATGAGGCAAGAGCATTCCAGGCAGGAGAAACAGCAAATACCAAGCTCAGGAGGGGAGAGAGCGCTCCATGTGGTGAGGAAATGAACCAGGAAGCCAATGTGGTTACTGCAACGACAAAGGTTCAAGCAGAGGGCAGAGATCTTGCTGGGGGCCAAGCTTGCAGCACCTTTAGCCATGGCGAGCACCATGGACTTTGCTCTGAGTGAGATGGGAAGCCATTGAAGAGTTTTTAGGAGGAAAATGGTAACATTAACTTACGTTTTAACAGGACGACTCTGGCCACTATGTAGAAAATAGAAGCACAGCATCCAGATACAGGGTGAAAGTGGGAGATGAGTATGGAGACTCTTGCAGTAAATCACGTGTAAGATGATGGTACATTGGACAAGGTATTAGTAATGAAGCTGGTGAGGAGTCAGGTTCTGATGTTAAAAATAACACCATTTTTAGCATTCAGATAATAAGCTGTGTTTATGGATTTAAATATTAAAGCCTGAGCTTAAATAATAAATGTTAAAGGATAAAAATGGATCAATTATCACTGCGCTGCATATCACAAGCAAATTTTCTTTTAACATAGCATTATGGGTTGTCTCTAAAACATTTTTGAAGCCTTTTCCTTTGGCAACTTTAATACTTTTCCCTCCTGTGACATAGTCTAGGCCACACATCCAAAGTGAAATGCAAATTAAGGAAATTATCACTTAGGCCCAAAAACCATTTGACTGAAGTATTCAGACAATTGAAGAAAACATGTTTTAGGGGTTTATATAGCCTAGGTAATTCTCTCAAATTTCCACATCCCTTTACATGTGCAGATAACAGTAGCAGCTGAGGGGAAAACTCACAGGTAAGAAAGATGTCACCCCTGTGAGGCAAATGGCTTCTTGTGGGCCAAGAGAGTAAATCACACTCCAGGCCTCTAGGTGCCCTAAAGGAGGTCATTCCCTCCTACACATCAGATCATTCTATTCCCAGGGAGTTTTAGGTTCTTGCTGGCTCATTGACCACACAGCCAGGATGGTTAGGCAGCTCTTAATAGATTATGGGTTATTTCCTTATTATGTTTGCTAAATGGTGGTGCATCTAATCATTTTTATCATGTAGGGAAATTTTCATGAGGTCTCTCTGGCCTAGCCAAATCCCAAAACAGGATTCCCCCATTTATTCCCTCATGCTGTAAATGAAAGTTACCTGAACCAATTAGAGGGTACATAATAAGCCAATTAGTTGTTCCTTACTTTTCTTAATGAGTGTAAAATGTGTGCCTGCTCAAATTACAGCTCATTTGACAAGATTCTTTGCTATGCTACTACTACTACAACTTGGCATTATTTCATTTCTTTCAGTATTAACAGCATCAATCACAGTAGCTGAGTATCTCCTGTGAGCTTCCATAGGAACTTAGCTTGTCTTTACAAGGTAATCCTTCACCCTCCAACTCCAGCATCATGACCAGCTGTCTGAATTGCTGGAAAATGGTCCCTCAGCAAAACTAAACTGAAGCCAAACCACATCCTGAAGTTGAAACACTTCTCTGGGAAATCAGCTGACACTTCAGATATAAGAGCTTTGGGTCCCATGTTCCCAAGCTTTACACATTATCTTGCTGCCACCAGAGGTTAATCAATACGTTCTCTTAGGTTCTTTTTGTGGTGTTCCATCCTCCAAGGTCAAGCATGAAAAATGAGCAAAATCCATGCAAGGACTAAGATCCTAGCCATGGATTTTGGGGGAAGAAAAACTCTTGGGTTATTGTAAGACAGCCAGCTCTAGTATCCAAAGGAGAACAACAACCAAAAAACAAGAATAGAGTTGGAAAATTGTGTAACTTTGTCAACATTTATTTTCACCAAACAACTCATTAAATCACTATAAAAGTCAATGCATATGGTCGGATATGACAGTTTAAATTCTAGAAAGAGTTATAAGTCAAGTTAAACTCATAATACATAATGTAGTCTGGGTGTCTCATCCATGAATTACAACATTTTTATTACATCTCATCTGCAAATTACCAACTTGTTCCCTGTCCTGCCAATCTCTTGATTAAATGGGAGACTGTCAGGCATTGTGAAAATATATTATGGTAAAAGATAACTCCATCATTTGTCTCGGTTATTTCTACATGCTTATTTAAAGCTTTATCACTAGAGCAGCTGGTCCAAACTGAATTGTTGATTTAGCAAAGTGACAGCAGAAATGAGGAAGTAGAAAAAAAATTTGGCCAAAAAAATCCATGTTTTGCTGTCATTATCTTACTGTATTTTGTCATATCTTTTTCTAATATTTGTGTATCTTGAATACTTTCAGTGTCCATTTTGATCACTTCATTTCCTATTCTTCAAAGTTATCCTTTCTCTACAGGCGTTATTCCCATGAGCCCAACTGAAGGGTGCTTTATTCTGTATCAGATACACATAATGGGGCAATCACTTGTACCCATCAAGGTTCCCCATAAAATGGCTTAATATCTTAAATCAGTGCCAATAGGTCAGGTAGTGAATCAAGTATACATCATTTCACATTTATCAGAGAGCCACACTGCATTAGGTTCCTATAAAGAATGTACTTGAAAATTAGCCTTTTTTATGAACTTTGATTCTAAAAGTAAAGGAGACATTAATATATCAAAATATAAATAATAAGTACCTATCTATTTACCAATTTTTAGTAATTTCCTTTATTTGTATTTGTTTTGATTAGTGTGTTTTATTTACCTTTTTCCAGTTGCAAAGTAAAAACATAATTATTAGAAAAAATTTTGAAGATAAACTAGTCCTAAAAATATTCACCCACAATCTCAACACCCAAAGATATACAGTGGAAACATTTCATAACTTTCATGAGTCATTCTGATTTATGTCCTGCACTCATAGTAAATGAAAAAAAAATTGCGTTACTAATAGAATGCATTATTAATAGAAATTGCATTACTAAGGAGAAAACCATCTTTGCTTAGCAACACACCTAAGTGGACATGTTTGATTATAAACTTAAAGTCTGCAAGGCCTGATTTGAACCATCTAATACAAAGTGCTGGGATTACAGGCTTGAGCCACCATGGCCAGCCGAGAATAAAACAATTTTAACAGGGAAAGGAAGACACATAATGACATCTATTATTCTCTAATGGACTACTTAAATGAAATTTTCAATGACAGCAACCAATAATGAATAGAAGACCATTGAAATTAGTTAGGATTGTGCTTCACTGTTCTTAATACAAAACCTGAAAATTATTAAACAGTTATGGGATTTGTTTGCCTCACACAACTAAGGATGGAAAGTGCTGGTCTGACAGTGCCTCAGTGAAGCCACAGCACCCAGCCTCTTTCTGCCTTTTGGGCTCCACCATCTTTGGCATGTGGACCTCTTTTTCCACGCTTCCAACCACATGATTGCTAGATGGCTGCTGCATCCTCTGATCCCACCTCGCATCCCAGGGAAAAGAAGGGGATTGGGCAAAAGGCCAAAAGGGCAGGTGAGCTAAATCTATCCTCTTTTAAGAAGCTTTAATAGTAGACTCACCCATATCAAAGACTCATCCTCTGCCAGAATTGTGTCACGTGGTCACACTTAGCAGTGAGGTAAACGTGCCTGGCTCTGAGATGGGTCAGCTGAGATGAGTCAGTTGGAAGAGAGCATTTAGCTGGAAATAAATCAGTACTTCACAATGAAGCACCAAGAATGAAGAAAAGGAGATGGGAGAGAAAAGAGAGAAGGAGGAGGAAAAACATTCCCTCATGGAGAACATTTTCTTGGTATTTAATAGCATTTATAGGACACCAAAACTGTTTTCTAGTAAGATGATGGCATGTTTTTCCCTGGAGATTGCAATTAACTGGATGGAAACTTTTTTTGGGGGTGGGCTCTGGGGTACATGTGCACGTCTTGCATCCTGAAGGATTGTTGCATAGGTACATACATGCCATGGTGGTTTGCTGTCTCCACCCGCCCCCCTCTAGGCCCATCACCTACCTCAGGCATTTCTCCCAGTGTTATCCCTCCCCAGTGGATGGAAATTTTTATAATTCATCTCTTACTGGAAAACAAGGAAAGGGACAAGATAGTCCCCTGAGTTGCCATGTAATCTCTATTTAGGCTTCTGGAATATGGATTCCTACCTTCTTCAAAATGTTTAGGAAAGTGTTCCTGGCAATAATGCAGAGGCTCAAACCCCAGGAATGAGGCCAAGAGAAAAGATACTCAGATACTTTTTTAAATAAAAATATTGAAATATTCCCAGAGATACATTAACTGCTGTGGATGGTTAATTTTGTGTTGGAATGATCAATTTAGGGTCAAGTTCTACACATAAGGGTCCCTCATAGACCCAAACATGATGGGAGTACAAAATTACAAAATCTTTCAAGAATCTAGTTGCTTAAGAGGGAATATTATCATTGCAAATATTCAGAGAAGACTTCAATTGAAAGAACACGTATATATGTGAGTGTGTGTGTATGTGTGTGTGTGTGTGTGTTTCTGACAGAGGGAAATAGAGTGGGAGAGGAGAACACGGAAAAAAGGACATAGAAATGTGTTTTATAAATAAAATTCTGAAAACACTGTATTCCACCTTTGCAGAAATTATTGTGAGCAGCCTTATTTTGCTGACCTAGCAAGATATTTATCCAGCAAATCTCCTAACTATGTAAGAGCACATTGTCAAATTATTTAACTTGTTAATAAATTTTAAAAACAAAACTTTTCTGCAAACTCTCTGCTCTGGAGGCATATCTCTGGTTTATAAATTCTTATTCTCTGCTCTTGCTCTAGCTACCACTCCCACTCCTCTCTGATCTAACAGAGTCTTCTTCTTTCCACCCCTGGCTCCAGATCCCAGTTTAGCCATTTCTCTTTGTCCAATAACCTGCATTATAGCCCCACAATCCTGTGTGTATTTGCCCAGACTGAACATACTCAAGTGGTTTCCTCCAATAATCCTCTTTTCTAGACCCATATAATTTATGAAAAGGAATTTTCCAAAGGCTTAAATGTAGTCCGTGCCATATTCAATTTAATTCAATAAATATTTATTGAGTGCCCACCTAGAATTGTGCTGTGCACTGTGTGAAATATAAAAGAAATATATAGCACAGTCCCTCCTGTCAAGGAGTTTGCAATATTCCTGGGAATAAAACTTGGACGCTGAAGTAATTACAGGATGCAGGATAGTATAGAGCAATGCAATAAAATTATGTAACCAAGACCACAATATAAGGTACAGACAACATTATGTTCAGTCAGAGCAAGCAGGATGGAGCTATGGGGAATAGTTCACAGAGGAGATGGAACTTGAGCTTGTCCTTGAGAGATGTATGGCCTCAGCTGGGAGCAGCAGTGGAAGAGGGCACTTCAGGCAGCAGAAAGAGTGTAAGTAAAATCAGAGAGCAGGAACAGTAAGCATGATATGTAAGAGGAAATGTGAAGAGGCCAGCCTGACTGAAGACAAGGGGGAAAGAAGGTCGCGAAGTTGTGTTGGAAAAAGCTGGATAGAAAGAATATAATGAAACCACAGAAAGCCTTGAAGGGCGCAGTAACAAATTTGGACTTGAACCGTATGCTCTTTATCTCTCTCTATCCCTTCCTTGATGTTCTGTCATTGTCATTACAGAATTCATTCATTGACAGCCAGCATGACACTCTGAGCAGACCATGGAATATAGAGCGAGAAAGCACCGATTCTGCCCCATACACAACCTGAGAAAAGCCATTTAACTGTTCAAGCCTCAGTTTCACAATGGTAAAAATGAGAAAATCAATGCCTATAATTTAGGACTATTGTGAAAAATAGAGATTATGTGTATAATGTATCTTGTGGATGCAAACAGATGGAATCCTCTACGAGTTTCATTCATCCAGTAACTACTTGTTGAATGTCTACTATGCGCCAAACACCGTTCAGCACTGGGAAAATGAAAACAAAAACACACAGTGCTTATTCTCAAGACGTGAACAGATATGGTTTAAAACAGAGGAAAGACAGTAGCTTAGATTTGCACATACTCGCAACTGAAGCCCATTCCCACCTTGTACTAGTTGTATAACTTTGGGGAAACTATTTAATCACTGTGAATTTCAGTCTCATCATCTGTATAATTGGTACAATGGTATCTACCTGATAGGCTGATTTGAGGACTAAATGCAAATATGTAAAGAATCTAATCTAGTGCCTGACAATTTTAAGGTATTTAATAAATGTGACTTGTATTATAGTGAAATGGCAGGCATGAAAAACAATCTTATAAAAAAAGTAAATGACTGGAAGGGAATTAGAGAAGTCTTCACAGATGACACAGTCACTTCACTGAGACTTAAATAACAAATCAGGTTTGCTAAGTGGCCATGTGTTAAGAGGACATTCCTGGAAAAGGAAACAGCATACGAAAAGATACAGATATGAAAGGGATTGGTTTATTCTAGGACATGCAGAATTCAGTACTGATAGATCATAAAGTTCAAGGTGGAAAGTCCAGGAGAAGAAAATGGTAGATAAGGGCCAAATTATCAAGAGGCTGGAATGCCACAGGAAGGGGTTTGGATCCCATCCAATGGGCAACAGGTAGTCATTAATCAATGTTAAATAGCAAAGTGACTTGATCAGCTCTGTATGTTGGAGAATTCTCTCTAGTGCGGAGGTGGAAAGGCAGGGATAGCATTTAGAGGCTATTGAAAAAATTTACATGACACATGGAGATACACGAGATGGGATGATTACTAGAGCTATTTAAGAGTTGCTCCGTCAGAACTCAGTTTTGATTAGATTTTAGAGAAGGGTAAAGATTAGCAAAGAATCTGAAATGCCCCTCCTTTTCTTTCAGGAAGGTAGTGCATTTCTTGAGATTGACAATACAGATAAGAAGCCAGTTTGGAATAAAGATGGTATTTCCTGTCTGAGGTACGATGAACTTAAGGTGCCTGTGGAATATTCAAGTAGGAATCTGGCCGCATCGTTCTGGAATGCAGAATGGAGAACTAAGTTGGCTGGTGATGTAGAACTGGACGTCATTTATGTATATGGATGAGGGTTAACCATGAGAATGGACTCAACCAGGGAAAAGGACAAGAAAGGGGCAGGCTATTCCTACTTAGCCTTAATACTGAGCTGCTCAAGGAGATGAAACTCAGATCCTTTAGGGTAAAAAGATAAACCTGAGATGTAGAGTCTGTTGAGGTATGCCCAAGGTCAAAGAAATCCATTTTCTGGCATATTCTACGTGGTGTAAGTTTCATTTGTCTGAAAGAAATGAGAGGGACCACATGGAGAGCCGATCTTGGATATTGAGGGACTACATACAAGATGACAATTATAAACACACTGCCTCTAGGAAAACACTTCATTTACAAAGCCGATTTGACAGCTCAAGTTGCTTTTTGGCAGAGCAGTTCCACCTGGCCCCTGTGCGACCTGGTAAGCTTCGATTACAGCATTGACGCTGGCTCTACCACAGAGACCCCCTAAAAGGGGAGTGATAAATGAGGTCCTGTCAGGCTTCATTCCCTGGGTGGCCTTGAATCTCTGCTGTTATCTGTTGCCCTGCCAGCACTGACAGTGATGAACACAAGGCAGGCAGCTAACGACACCCCGATTCATTACCCAAAAAGAAGGGAAAGCGGAAATAAAAGGAAGGTGACTGCCACTCAGAAGCTTTTCTCACGTGAGTGCCGTCTTCCTCCTGCAGGTTTGAATGGTGAAGAAATGATGGATCCTGTTTGTCCCAAACAAGGACTCTCATGATAGAACAAAACAAGTCACAAGGAAGCTTGCCTGGAAAAGCAAACACTAGCCTCTTCGTGATAAAGTCCTTCACAAGCCTTACAAATGTAGAAAATATTCAGCAATTTGTTTGTTTGTTTTCCAGTCCACTCTTACTTGAGAAAAATGTAAAACATCAAAAATACAAAAAAGCCATCAGCCTATACCGACTGCTCATATTAAATTGTTATTCATTTCAGGAGAGTGTACAGTTTCTTTCTGTAAGACTCTATTAAGCCAGTTACTCTACAATAGCAAACATTTTATGCAAACCTAACCATTGCCTCCCATAAAGATATTTACATCTTTAAGTGGTATCTGATTCATCCCTAAGAAACATGTCATCGAGATGTTTGTTGGTTGGTTGGTTGGTTGGTTGGTTTTTGAATTGGAGTCTCACCCTGTTGCCCAGGCTGGAGGGCAGTGATGCAATCTCAGCTCACTGCAACCTCCACCTCCCGGGTTCAAGTGATTCTCTTGCCTCAGCCTCCTGAGTAGCTGGGATTACTGGCACCCACCACTACATCCGACTAATTTTTTGTATTTTTAGTAGAGACAGTGTTTCACTTTGTTGGCCAGGCTGGTCTCAAACTCCTGACCTCAGGTGATCCACTTGCCTCGGCCTCCTAAAGTGCTAGGATTACAGGCGTGAGCCACCTCGCCCAGGTGGAGATTTTTGTTTTGACTGTTTTTTTCTGACCTAAATGGGAATGACTTTTTTTTTTTTACTGTTTTTTTCTGACCTAAAAGGGAATGAGAAAAGGGAGACACATTTATGTTATTGTCTCCCTTTTCTCATTAATGAGACTTCCAATAATACCTGAAGACATTGTGCATGTTTAATAAATTTACTTTGAATTTAATGATCAAGGAAGACAAGATTTTCCATCTTAATTCAATCTATCTTGATCTAGGGTGTTAGAGTACTGATTCTGTGGGACATTAAGAGGAAGAATGTTATTAAAAGGGAGAAAAAATAATTCCATAGTGAAATAGATTTGAGGAAACTTGAGTTACTCACCTTTGTCAAGTTTTCTCAAATTTATTTGGACAGCTTCCCATAGCACTGAGGAAACTCGAGTTACTCACCTTTATCAATTTTCTTTTCTACAGGGTTTTTTTCAGTCCTTCATATATGAATGTGCATATTTACTCTCCTAAAACTATTGTCTGTAATATATCTCAATCTATTTTCTTCTACTCAGAATATTTTGTGCAATATTTATCTAGACTAGTGTTACATAGAACCATACTTTAAGAACTGTTAGTCTAGACTTACCATAAACCCCATCTTTTCACTCATTTATTTCATTAATAAACTCACATGATTATCAAGGTATATCCTAAGTATTTGGCAGAGCAAAACAGTCTGAGGGCGGGATAAATGCTTTTTAAAAAGGTGTGATATGATCTTTGCCCCCAAAGCATGCATATATCTTGCTCCTATTCTGCTCTTATACATTCTGTTCTTTAACTTTATTTTCAACATTCCCTGACTAAAGGAAAGAAGCATAGGTTAAAGAAGATACTGGTGCAGAGAGAAGAGCAATTATCTTAAATTTGAGACAAAGGCAATGGAGGTGATTAATACATGGATTTCATCCTCGCTTTTTGCTTAAGACCAAATTGTTTTTCTAAAAATAGCAGCTTGAAAACATCACCAGTTCTTCTGGAAAACATTCCAAGCTTTTTTTGTATACGTATGAATGAAAGTGGTCAGAACTTCAGAATACTTAAAAACTACAGCATAATTTTCCTAAGTGCCTCTTGCAAGAGCAAGCATAAAGGGATGATTCACTTCTTTGTTATAAGACATGTAAGCATTGTATGTTTCTAGTTACGTAAGCGAACACACATTAGCAACATTTCTCAAATTGGCTATTTGCTTTCTTCTACTAATGCAAGCCCCTAGTGTTCAAAATAGCTGAGGAGATGTAAAGTCTGGACACTTTAGCACAAACAAACTTAAAAAGAGATATGAACTAACCAGAGTTGTTTATCGGTGTTTGCTTTTTATTTTAGCCATAGAGCAAAGAAAAAAAATTAAAACAAATTTAAAGCAAACTAGAACTTTCATTATTCAAGCAATTTTAAACTAGTATCTAAGAGTAGAAATGGACTATAAAGCCTCTCTGCTCTTTTTCATCTTTAAAAAGCAATCAGGATTCTGGAGAAAAGAACCGATCATCCAAGAACTGAAGATATCTGAGAGAGACGAAACAATCATTATAAATTAGAAGTAGTCCATCATTCATTTTATTGCTACTTTCTCTCTAGGAGAAAGTTGACTCTCTTGAAAATCTGACTGGTGCTGTTTCCTCACGTTCTCCAAGAATTCAAAAGCCAGTTGTGATGTTTCCAAAATAAAGTACAAAGAAAGACACTTCTATTTCTTTCCTCTTTCCAGTGGAAGATTATTTGGATACAAGCTTCACGGAATTTACCCAAGATGCAATAAATATAATTTTGTGTTTTTTAACAGAATAAGGTTTATCTCTCCACAGTTTCCATGTAAAATTCTTTTTTTTCCCTGCAACCGTGTGCCTTCTACTTTTTCTGTGGAGGCATTTATTTCTGGCTGGCCAATCTGAATTGTTCCATTACCTTGCTACCCACTAGTGATGAATAAACTTCCTTATTTCTGAGTTCTCTGAGAGCTGAAGGATCGATGGGCGTGAAGGAAGAACCAGGACTGCCAATGAAGGCAGGAATTCATCTTATTAAGTCTCTGGTTTGAGTTAATCACTGGGGAGATAATATTTTAAACTCCAAAAGACTTCATGAAATTTTCCAGAATTTCTCCGGAGACACAGATCAATAGACCAGAATAATCAAGAAAAGGGAGCTCATTTACCAGATGCCACTCATTTGGTAGGGTATTTTACTTGAGTAAGCAAAAGAGGCTTTATGGAATTACTCCAACCTTATGAAAGAAGGAGCAAATCAACCCTCCAGCAAAACTCCTCCAAACTGCAGCTAAAGATAAAAGAAAGGGTGACATTTTAATTCCAATCTTCAGCCCTCAGCAGAGGGATGCAGGTGGCATTTGTTTGTTATGTCATTCAGTTGATGAACAGCTTTCCCATAGCACTGAGTAATCACTGCCCTGTACTCTCAAAATAATGCACAGTGATATGGGGACCCAGGGCCTCATAACTTTGCCGATGGCTCCCCTCTTCTCTTTCAGTGAGAAGCAACCAAAAATGAAGCTGCCTGATTGCTATGAGGGTTCCTTGGGCTTCAGCGATGTTTAAATATTAGCCCCCAGAGCTCAGAGCTTAACTCCCAGCAGCAAAGCAGAGTTATCTACCCTGGTACCCTGAACCAGGCATAAAAATTCGAGAATTTTCAAGCAAAGCCTAAGTTTAAAAAAGAAAATCACACATGGCGGGGTACCAGGAATGAATAAACCTCCAGCTCCCAAGAACACTTTCCAAAATGGCTCCTTTACCATTTCTAAATGTGAAGCACACAGATATCCAGGTGTGGGGGCTCTCCTGCTTCTAGATGCCCCTCTCCCTCCACACTGTGAGGTTTATCTGCACCTGCACCTCCTCTAAGACTTGGTTCCTTCCTGATCACTTCTGCCTTCAATGAGATACGCTTATCTTATTTCTTATCGTCTCTCTCCTCTCCCTGTTCCATCTCTTTCTCTGTTCCTCTTTATTCCTCTTGATCTCCCTCCAGGCCCCTTTCGTCTCTGGTTATGGCAGCCACCTAAGCATCAGTGGGTGCTCGAACTTGGCTTACCTGACAGGGGGTCCCTGAGGCTGCCCAAGAGAAACAAGACCCTAAGAAAGTATAAAAATCTGAGCTGTAACAAAGCATTTTTTAAAACTTGAATTCAAAAGTATTTTCCTTAGCCCATGCTGCATGTGCTGTATTGTTAACTTCTATCAAAGGGGTTCATATCTCAGGAATCACGAGAAACTTTCAAACATGATTGATGGCTGGTCAAAAGAACATCCACAGCGCGATAAGCTGCAAAGAGGGAATGTGCTGAGCCGGTTCAGGATTGCCTGGCTGTGCCTTTCAAATTCCTTTCATCACAATTGGTGACTATAAGCACTGCAGGGTGAGAACAAGCCAGGACTTTGTGGAATATTCTTAACTGCTGATATGTAATCCATACAGCCAGTGGTAGCAGCCTGAGGATAAAAGATTTAAAGAAATAGAGACACAAGGACTGATTTTTTTAAAAAGGCAACTTGGAAGGAAAAAAAAGTGAGAACAGTAAGATTTATGTTAACCCATTGGGAGTGCTCTGGAAATCTCTTTGATGAAGGATTGAGATTGCTTTGAAGCAGACTTTATTGAAGCAAAAAGTAAGTGTGGTACCCAGGGACTTGGGTCGACTGGGTCACTTATCAGTCTTCCTGACTTTGAGTTTCCTTTTTTTTTTTCAAAATTCTGCATGCTACCAACTCCTAAATGCTGCTCTATAAAAATACTTTCCTGCTGAAGGAGGCTTTTATATGGCCTTAGTAATTAGTAGAAACTCGACTGGTGGGAAATATATTAAAAAGACAAGAACCCAGAAAAGAGGATACACACATGTATAAATCACAGATGACATGTAAAAGGCTATCTGCACCCCGTTATGCATGTCCTTTCTTCCTATGAGTTCAGATTTTAAATACGACACTGCAGAGAGTTGGGACAAACCGGATGAGTACCGTGGGAAGGCAAAAGTGGTTGGCATTTTCCAATGGTAGGAATATCAGATACAGCACAGGGAGCAAGAAGCAAAGGTGGTCATGGCTGAAAAGGAGAGAACAACAAATAGAAGGTTTTGTGCCACCAGTGAATTTGCATGAAACTGGGAATATAAAAGTGTCCCTTAAACAAGTGAGATGGCCAAGGCTGGGATTATGAAAGAAAGCTTTTAACGGAAAAAGAAAATGTTTTTTAAAGATTAAGGAGGAAAAGAAGCAAGTACTAATGAGTGACGTAATGACGAAAAGGACATATTGCTGATGATGTAGGGAAAGCCGAAACTCAGGATTATCCTTCCCAGCACAAGCTGTCGTCTCTAGCTGTGCTTAGGCTGTTATTATAATTATGCTTTTCCATCCTTTCCGGCTGTGACCATAAAGTAATGAGGCTGATTTTTTTTAACAAACTACAGCTTATATATTCAGTGTTGATTTTCAGAGAGAGCAATGTTGCTGTTCTTAGATTTTGAAATCTCTGATATCAGAAAACTATTTTCTTTGTGCCTAGTGTTTCGCCTCTGAAGGCAGTTTCCAAAAGGAAGTTTCCAAAGGGAACCATTTCCAAAAATGGTTTGAACAATCATACAGCAGTGTTAGTGGTTTTACTGAAGTCAGTGTTTAACCTTTCCAGCTAACTTTTTGGAAGGACAAGGCTAATTTGGGGACACAAGTTCAAGAACAGTAGTTCAGCAATCAGCCATTGCTCACAAAATGAAGTCACAGGATTATTGGAATTGGAACTCCTCTGCAGCCCTTTTAGACAGATACTGAGAAATATGGCAATCTGGTACACTGACCAGTGAAGAAACCACACTGGAAAGCATGAAAGCAAGTGCAATGGAGACTCCACCTGCTAGATCATTATAGCTCCCAAAAAACAATGGAATCACTCTGCTCTCACTTGCCCCAATAAAGAAACACAAATACAGTATTTTCTCAGATGTTTTGCATACTGATATGTTCCACAGAGAGCCACCAACTTTACACAAATAGCCAAGGTGGTTTCTAGGGAGATCAATAATGCACAGTGATCAATAATGCCACTGCTTGGCAAATGCTGAAACCCACTGCTCCCCTAGAATCTCCACAAAAGAACAAGAACACTTTGAGAACACACAGAAATTTCAGTAACTTGCATGAACAACTATCTTTCCACTGGCAACTCATCCTTTCTTTCTGTAAGGAAATGGTCCAGGGATATAACAATAAATGGGTACCTCTCCTCTTCAAGGAGAGACCAAGCAGTACAATCCCACTCAGCTTCAAAGAGTATCAGAATGACAAACACCATGTTGCTTTGTAGTATCTGGGCCAGTTTCCCGTGTTTTATTACAAGTTTCCACCATTTGTTGGAGTTCCTTAGAGACGGTCAACTCCAATGCCATAGAAATAATAGCATTTTTATTTTGCTTAATGGCATTTTTATTTTGCGTCTTTAGTTTAGCTTATGGGAAAATAGATATAGTGAACATATAAACCTCTGAAATGGTTTTCTTTTCTCTTATTTTCCAGCTTTTATAAACTCTATACTGGTTGCCTGATGCTTTTTCCAAAATATGAGGGAACTGACTGAACATAAAATGTTGAATTTGGACATGCAGAGAAACCCAGAATCCAAAACAAGTTGACATATTGGTAAATGTGATGAGCTACAAGGTGGCATCACTTCTGAGGCACCGAAAGATGAGCAGGTTCCAAGTAGGGTCAGTCCTTTAGGCCACTGCAGGGGACAGAGTCAGAAAATTATCACAGGTGTCTTCAGACTTGAGGACAAGTCATCAAAGCCCAAGGAAAGCACTTAAAGGGCTTGAGCAATGGTTTCTTCATAACTAGCCAATTTCTCTGATAAACCAAGATGACACTTTCAGTTTAGCCTACAGTGGTATGCTAATGCATTGAAATGGGAGGAAAAAATGGAAGAAATAACATTTACTGAGTCTTCACCACATGGCCAGAGACCTTATGTCACAACAACCCAGTATGGGAAGAACCATTACGTCAATTTCTACACACTAACCAATTGAAGACTCAAAAGTTAAGTGACTTATCCACCGGCAAAGAGCTTGCAAATGGTGAATGCAAGATTCAAACCCTGATCTGTCTGGTAACTAACGCTAGGTGTTTTTAACATGCCTAAGCTGAGTTCCAGTGACATTTTCCAGGGTATCCTACCATTGTGTCCTCCTTTCATGCAATCTATTCTATGAAAATCCAATTTCATTAAAGATCCTCATTAGCAAGAAACTCCACTTTGCAAATAATTCAGTATTGGGTTCCTTCAATAAAGGTGTCATCTGGAATATCTTAACAAATGAAAAGAATTCACCTCTTGCATGAAGTGTGGTGCATTTGTATAGGCATGGAGTCCTTTTCTGATGATGCATCAACAGCTGTTATCCCCTAGATCCTTACACTGCCCTACATTAAGACTACTAACCAACAACCCCACAAATAGTAACCAAGCACTTACCATGTATCTACCAAAAGCTAGTCCTCAGAAGAGCCATGGAACATGGCATTTAAGCAGGTGAAAACAACAGAAAAATAGAAACCTGGTAATGATAGGGCAGGTACATCTCCTCCACTCCAAGCTCCCCTCTGCACTGTCGTTCTGACTCATCCTCCCCAGCCTCCCACTAGAAAGCTGTACAGCAACCATTTTTCAGTGTCAAGAATTCATTAAATAAAACATAAATACTATACTCTATGGGACCAGGATTGGGCTCCAAACAAAATTTAATGTGCAAACATCACTTAAAGGCCCTTGGTCTCCATTCTGCTATTCCCATCACCAGCCTGGTTCAGAAACCTCATAACTCGTCCTCTCCACAAGTGACTTGGCTACAAAGCAAGTTGTTTAGAGAAGCAGATAACAACCTCCCTTGAAAGAAACTAGTGAAGCATTTTAGAAAATAGGGTCTGTAGCAAATGTGGTCAAAGGAATCACACAGGAACCCCTTAGGACTCATTTCCTCCGGCATCGCCCTAATGATGCTGCTTACAGTCTAAATGATGGAGAACAGTTCTCCCACATCCTCTCCGGTCTGTGATGCCCCAGTATTTTCTCTGCCACTGATGCAGGGAAAACTGAAAGGATGACAGTGCCAAAGAACTTTCTTCTGGTTAATAGAGAGAATGTGAGATCACCTGGAGAGGCTCAGTCTATTGCAAAGACTCTTGGGGCAGTAATGAGACTTGAGAGATTTATCCGCCTTCAGGCAAGGTCTTCCCTAAACGACCCCAGATGCAACTATAGCCTATTTTTAAAGACCTCTAAAGAAAGAAGGTTCTTAACTCTTCTCTTCTGAACAGGAATAAAGAGAGAGATGGGAAGGCAATTCACTTACATCTCAAATCAGCATATATGTGAGTCAACATAATTGGCCAAATAAAATTATGTTTCATGATAACAGGTAAGCTATTTTTAGATCATTCATAATGAAAGTGCTTTTCTATCTATTGCCTATTTATGAGATCTGAACTAAGGAAATCCAACCAAATCATTTCTTTGATCAAAATTCTTCTATGGCTCCCCATAATCAAAGTAATCTCATGTAAACAAGATTGAAAAGAGAAACTCTCTTTTAATTTATTGTTCCCAGAGAGCCTGTAGCTCATTCCCTCATCTCCTTCAGGACTACATGTAAATGTTGCTTTCTCACTGAGGCCTTCCATTAAAAACTACCTCATTTAAAAACTGCAACATCCTACAGGTATCCAGATGAAAGTTGGCCAGACCAGATATGACATCATCCTCTACCTGGATGGAATGAGTCTGCTGTATATAGAAGCTTGGTCAAAAGCAGGGGTGGTGGTCATAGAAAATGTAGCTTGGTCAGGAATTTGGAGTATTTCATACTTTGTTTTCTAGAAGCAGACCTTAAGATGAGAATTTGAGTTGCTACCACATAACCAAGTTGAACACCATGGAGTGACAGAAGTGGGGTAATAAAAATAAATATTTATTTTTTTCAAAGTAAAATTTTTTTAATTAAAATATAATAAAAAAATAAATAAAAATAAAAAAATAAGAACTGCAACATCCCCCAGCATACACACACACACCCACACACACACTCTCTCTTTTTCATGCTTTATTTTTCTCCGTAGCACTTATCACCATCAAATGTACTATATAATTTTGTATTGTCTATTTTCCCTATCAGGATGTAAGCTCCATCAAGGAAAATATTTTAGTCTGTTTTTCTCACTGTATTACTAAAATAGAGCCCGGGACATTGTAGGTACTTATTACATCACTGTTGAGAGTACTGAATGAGTACTAAATGAACATATAACTTCCTACAAGATGCAGGGTCTTATGTTAACTAATTGATGATTACCTTTCTCAAATAGGACATGGACGGATGGATGAATATACAATAGCTATTCCTATTTAGGACATTAATTCTGGTTTTCTTAAAGAATCTGAAAAGAGGAATTTTCAGCTGTGATCTTCAGAGTTGGCACTCCTCTGAGATGTCCCCTTCCCCCAGCCCCAGAGGGGTACCAAAATGTGGAGCCTTGGGCTTCCTGAATTCTGGCTCAACCAAGCCAGTTCCTCTAATATCTGTCTTTTGCACTGGGGCTTTCTGTAAAATGTTACTGGGGAGGAAACTGTCTCATTGCTAAAAATACAGTTAGAAAACCCCTAGGCTAAACCATGAGAGAGAAACACATGAAAGAACATTGCATAGAGTGTCAAATAAATACAGACTTAATGCATTCAACAAAGATTTATAGGGCACCCATTGGGTACCTAGATTTGTGCCAGATGCTGGAAATACATAATGAAGTAGGGCACAGTCAGGCTCACAGTCAGCCAAGTTCACATAACAAATAATTATATATCCTCGGAAATTTCGCAGAATCAAAGGCACTTTGGAGAAGGATGTCAGGAATGTCCTGCCAGAGGCACCTGCTGAATCTTAAGGATAGTTGTTAGTTAGGCGGAGCATGAGGAGACCGACCTTCACACTGTGACCTTAAATAAGATATTAATCTCTTAGCACTCAGTTTCTCCAACTTTAAAATAGAAGGCTTGAAAATTAGCCGATTTGTAAAGTTTGTCCCAAATGTAAAACTATCCAGCCGGGCACGGCAGCTCACACCTGAAATCCCAGCACTTTGGGAGGCTGAGGCAGGTGGATCACGAGGTCAGGAGTTCAAGACCAGCCTGGCCAAAATGGTGAAAATAAAAAATACAAAAATTAGCCAGGCACAGTGGCACATGCCTGTAATCCCAGCTACTTGGGAGGCTGAGGCAGGAGAATCACTTGAACCTGGGAGGCGGAAGTTGCAGTGAGCAGAGATTGCACCCCTGCACCGTAGCCTGGGTGACAGAGCAAGACTCTGCCTCAAAGAAAAAACTATCTATCCAGCTTTGCCTACTCACCCTACAACCAGTAACAAAAGTTGTTAGTTTCGAGTAATATTGCTGAATATAGTGTTTGGGCCAATTCATCAGAACATGAACAATGTATTTAGCATGCCATGACAATCAGTAAGTCCCAAGAAAAATTGTTTGAATTAATTGGTGCTTCCTTCCTATACAGGAGGTTTTTGTTGAATTTTCAGATTTAATTTCAATAATTCCATCATAACTATGCTCAGTACCAAATATGAAGTAACTAAAAACAAGTTATGAAGTTACAAACTTCATTGTTCACCATTTAACACTAAGTTTGATTTTACATTTGAGATGTTCTTCCATGTTTAACATATTGAACAAGAAGACAGAGCTCATTATGTCCTGGAAAATTTGGCACTAGAAGAGATTTCAAGACATTTTACTCCTCCATGCTTTCAAATCATAACAAATATGTCAGACAGGAATTTGTTCACTGTCATCAATTATCAAACTATCAAAAGTTAACAGGTTAGCATAATTACATTGAGTGGAATTCTAAATTAGATGTGCTTAGAGAATTTTGGTGTTAGAGTTTTCAGTGTGTACAAATCTCATTGTACTTACGATGCCCAAGAGCTTAGTCTCTACCAAGAGGATTAAAGAAGATGACAGCTTCAAAAAAAAAAAAAAAAAACGTTAACAGCAGTATTTTCAAACATATAGGCTGGTGTGAAAGTAACTACGGTTTTGACCATTACTTTCAATGTCAAAAACCACAATTGCTTTTGCAGCAACCTAATATAAGTCGGTATGCCCTTAATTTTAAGAGGAAGCAAGGAGAAAGTAAAAGAATATGAAAAGAGATTTTTTTTTAATTGTATTTGGGCTCTGAGGTACATGTGCACATCCTGCATCCTGCAGGATTGTTGCATAGGTACATATATGCCATGGTGATTTGCTGTCTCCATCCCCAATCCCTGCCTCCCCTGTTGCCTACATCAGGCATTTCTCCTGGTGTTATCCCTCCCCATCCTCCCCGCCCCCACCATGGCTGTCCCTCCCCTCCCCTCCCATTCACACCCCCACCTAGCCCTGTGAGTGTTGTTCCCTTCTCTCTGCCCAAGTGTTCTCATTGTTCATCACCCACCTATGAGTGAAAACATGCAGTGTTTGGTTTTCTGTTCTTGTGTCAGTTTGCTGAGAATTATGGTTTCTAGATTAATCCATGTTTCTGCAAAGGACACAAGCTCATCATTTTTATGGCTACATAGTATTCCATGGTGTATGTGTGCCACATTTTCTTTGTCCAGTCTATCATTGATGGGCATTTGGGTTGGTTCCAGGTCTTTGCTGTCATAAACAGTGCTGCAATGAACATATGTGTGCATGTGTCTTTATAATAGAACAATTTATAATCCTTTGGGTATATACCCAGTAATGGGATTGCTGGGTCAAATGGAATTTCTATTTCCAGACCCTTGAGGAATTGCCACACTGTCTTCCACAATGGTTGAACTAATTTACACTCCCACCAGCAGTGTAAAAGAGTTCCTTTTTCTCCACATCCTCTCCAGCATCTGTTGTCTCCAGATTTTTTAACGATCACCATTCTGACTGGCATAAGATGGTATCTCGATGTGGTTTTGGTTTGCATTTCTCTAATGAGCAATGATGATGAGCATTTTTTTATTTGTTTGCTGGCCACATATTTGTCTTCTTTTGAAAAGTATCTGTTCATATCCTTCGCCCACTTTTGGATGGGTTCGTTTGTTTTTTTCTTGTAAATCTGATTTAGTTTTTTGTAGATTCTGGACATTAGCCCTTTGTCAGATGGGTAGATTGCAAAATTTTTTTCCCATTCTGTTGGTTTCAGGTTTACTCTAATGATTGTTTCTTTTGCTGTCCAGAAGCTCTGGAGTTTAATTAGATCCCATTTGTCTATTTTGGCTTTTGTTGCCATTGCTTTGGTGTTTTAGTCATGAAGTCCTTGGCTGTGCCTATGTCCTGAATGATGTTGCCTAGGTTTTCTCCTAGAGTTTTTGTGGTGTTAGTTCTTATGTTTAAATCTTTAATCCTTCTGGAGTTAATTTTTGTATAAGGTGTAAGGAAGGCGTCCAGTTTCAGCTTCTTGCATATGGCTAGCCAGTTTTCCCAACACCATTTATTAAACAGGGAATCCTTTCCCCGTTGCTTCTTTTTGTCTGGTTTGTCAAAGATAAGATGGTTGCAGATGTGTGGCATTGCATCCGCGACTTCTGTTCTGTTCCATTGGTCTATATCTCTGTTTTGGTACCAGTACCATGCTGTTTGGATAACTGTAGTCTTATAATATAGTTTGAAGTCAGGTAGTGGGATGCCTCCAGCTTTGTTCTTTTTGCTTAGGATTGTCTTGGCTATGCGGGCTCTCTTTTGGTTCCACATGAAGTTTTAGGTGGTTTTTTTCTAGTTCTGTGAGGAAGGTCATTGGTAGCTTGATGGGGACAGCACTGAATCCATAAATTACTTTGGGCAATATGGTCATTTTCACAATATTGATTCTTCCTAACCATAAGCATGGAATGTTTTTTCGTCTGTTTGTGTCCTCTCTTATTTCCTTGAGCAGCGGTTTGTAGTTCTCCTTGAAGAGATCTTTTACTTCCTTTGTTAGTTGTATTCCTAGGTATTTTATTCTCTTTGTAGCAATTGTAAATGGGAGCTCGCTCATGCTTTGGCTCTCTGTTTGTCATTGGTGTATAGGAATGCTTGTGATTTTTGCACGTTGATTTTGTATCCTGAGACTTTGCCAAAGTCGCTTATCAGCTTAAGGAGGTTTTGGGCTGATACGATGGGGTCCTCTAAATATACAATCATGTCATCTGCAAACAGGGACGATTTGACTTCCTCTTTTCCTAATTGAATGCCCTTTATTTCTTTTTCTTGCCTAATTGCTCTGGCTAGAACTTCCAATACTATATTGAATAGGAGTGGTAAGAGAGGGCATCCTTGCCTAGTGCCAGTTTTTAAAGGCAATCCTTCTAGTTTTTACCCATTCAGTATGATATTGGCAGTGGGTTTGTCCTAAATAGTTGTTCTTATTTTGAGATACATTCAATCAATGCCTAGTTTATTGAGAGTTTTTAGCATAAAGGGCTGTTGAATTTTGTCGAAGGCCTTCTCTGCATCTATTAAGATAATGTTGTGGTTTTTGTCTTTGGTTCTGTTTATGTGGTGGATTATGTTTATAGATTTGTATATGTTGAACCAGCCTTGCATCCCTGGGATGAAGCCTACTTGATTGTAGTGGATAAGCTTTTTGATGTGCTGTTGGATTCGGTTTGCCAGTATTTTATTGAAGATTTTTGCATCGATTTTCATCATGGTTATTGGCCTGTACTTTTATAGTTGTGTCTCTGCCAGGTTTTGGTATCAGGATGATGTTGGTCTCATAGAAGAGTTAGGGAGGATTCCCTCTTTTTATATTGTTTGGAATAGTTTCAACAGGAATGGTACCGGCTCCTCTTTGTATGTCTGATAGAATTTGGCTGTGAACCCATCTGGACCTGGACTTTGTTTGGTCAGTAGGCTATTAATTGCTGCCTTGACTTCAGACCTTGTTATTGGTCTATTCAGGGTTTCAACTTCTTCTTGGCTTAGCCTTGCAAGTGTGCAAATGGCCAGGAATTTATCCATTTCTTCCAGATTTACTGGTTTATGTGCATAGAGTTGTTTGTAGTAATCTCTGATGGTAGTTTGTATTTCTGAGGAATCAGTGGTGATCTCCCCTTTATCGTTTTTTATTGCATCTGTTTGATTCTTCTCTCTTTCCTTTTTTATTAGTCTGGCTAGTAGTCTGTCTATTTTGTTGATCTTTTAAAAAAAACCAGCTCCTGGATTATTGATTTTTTGAAAAGTTTTTTGCCTCTATTTCCTTCAGTTCTGCTCTGATCTTAGTTATTTCTTGTCTTCTGCTTGCTTTTGAGTTTTTTTGATCTTGCTCCTGTAGCTCTTTCAATTTTGATGATAGGGTGTTGATTTTAGATCTTTCCTTGTTTCTCATGTGGGAATTTATTGCTATAAATTTCCCCCTAGACAGTGCTTTAAATGTGTCCCATAGGATCTGGTACATTGTGTCTTCATTCTTGTTGGTTTCAAAGAGCATTTTTATTTCTGCCTTCATTTCATTGTTTATCCATTCGTCATTCAGGAGCAAGTTGTTCAGTTTCCATGTGATTGTGCAGTTTTGAGTGCTTTTCTTAATCCTGAGTTCTAATTTGATTGTACTGTGGTCTGAGAGACTGTTTGTTATGATTTCCATTATTTTGCATTTGCTTAGGAGT